>PVHY01014762.1:0-37617 GCA_004024945.1 Uropsilus gracilis | reverse complement strand
GGGATAGAAGATTCAGCTGGGGAGCTTTGTTCAGGACTTGAGAGTGTGTGTTGGATTTAAAATAGTAGCAAATTCTGTTACTCCTTTTATTGAGAATCAGGAGCCTCTACCTTCTTTGAATTTGGGCTGAATTTAGTAATTTGTCAAACTAATAGAATACAATGTATCCTGGGACTTCTGAAACCAACTCAAACTCCATGCAACGTCTACCTTTGACTTTGGAAATGATTGCTGTAGGAACTGCAAGACATAGCCAAGTCCAGCTACCTCCATGCAGGAGTGAACATGGATGAAAAGTAGGGAGGAACCTTGAACCTGCAGGAAAAGAGATGCCTTGCAGATCTCCTGCTGTCCCCAGCCCTCAGAGCCATGGCTCCAAACATGGTCCAAGTGATTTCTTCCCTGTCCTGCTTGAAATTCAAAATAAAGCATTTGTTGCTTCAGGCCACTAAGTTTTAGTGTACTGCTCAAATTTAGACAACAGGTGCAAATTTGGAGGGCAGGACTGAGCCTCAGATTTTGGCAGTGAGAGTGGCTCCCCTCTCCCAGTTTTGTCCACCTGCAGCTACCAAAGGTATATGAGTAACAGTCCCAAAGAACCAGACCTGAATTGATATGGGGGGGAGGGGCATCTGGAATGGGTCAGGTCAGCTCTTCTAGCTTTGTGACCATAGTAACTGGGTCGTCGTCAGTCCTCTTACCCACCATTGGGGGCTGTAGGGTGAATGAGTTAGTCAGGCTTTTTCCTCCATTAACCTGTGTAAGCAGCATCTGTGGCACAGTGTTTTCCCCATGATTGAGCAGCTCAGTTGGTGTGTGCGTGAGCACACCTGGGCTTGAGGGGATAGAGCATGAGTGTATGAGAGATACAGAGAAAGACACGCAGAGGGAGACACGCAGAGAGAGATACAGAGAGAGCGAGCACCAGGTCGGAAAAAGAGTGTGAAGATTCCTGTGGGACTAGGCTGCTCACCTGCCTCACACCACACCCGCCTCCATTCCTGCCCTGTCTGGTGTCTGTGTAACTGCTAAACCAATAAAGAACCTATGCAGATTGGTGAACCTGATACAATTGGTAATGAGGATTGGTTACAGTACAGTTGGCAACCAGGATGGGATGGTTACCCAACAGGGGTCTTTCTCTATCCCTCTATTCCTGCTGCGGCCATAGGCTGATCTGTTGCCATTTCTGCTTTTGATTCCAGCTACCTACCTTAACTCTGCAGAAGTCAGAAGAATCTAGAATTCTTCTGTACCCATTTGCTTAAGGAATCACGTTAACCCACTAAACCTCCCTAGTTGCCTTCCTTGGGATCTTCTGCCATCTTTCATTAACTAGGAAAAAGATTTGGTAACCTGCCTGCTTGAGTATTTGGTATCCAGTGGTTCATGCTAAGGTTGAAACCCTCTTCCCCAGTCTCCTAAAATCAGATTATTCTGTTTGCTAACTCCATTCTTGTAAACGAACTCCATAGTTGCCATTAACTTCTGCCTGGACAACCAGTCCCAGAATATGTTCCTCCTCGTTGTTCATTGAGGTCCTGTGTTTCCTCTTGTCTGAGCTAACAGGGGAGTAACAGACTTAAGGTTGGCGAGATGAGTCCAGGCTTGTTGAACACATCTCAGTGTGGGGAGAGTTTCTAAAAAGGGTTTCCAAACCAGTTAACCTCAGTTTACCTCCCTGTGGTGTTTCACTCTTATTTCCATTGTATCAGGTGGTTTGTAAACAGTTTCCCCTTTAAGACTCGGTTCAAACTGGACTAAAACCTCTTTCTTGGTTCCTCTTAGCCCAGCTGACCAGACCAGTATTTTAAAAACTGTTCTAAACACTAAGCGTGAGCAAAAAGAACTAATCATAGAAAATATAAACATGTTTTAAAAACTCTCATGTTCCCAAAACAGCAGCATGTGATCACACAGTAATTTCTATCTTGTTGAAAAGAGTAAAGAACTTTTTAGCAGCTGTCCTAACTATCTTTCTGCTCAAATCCATCCTTTTGTTCTCCATTGCATGGTAGCTATTGATTAGGATTTTGTCCAAAGTCTCCAAATTGCTCACACAAGCTTTCCAAAGTCCCTCATTTCTGATCTACAGAACGTGTCACCAGCACTGCTTATTGGCATTATCGAGCCTCATTTTTTGCCATAGAATAATCTGACCCTCTGGGTGAGACTGCACCCCCACATGCAGGGTTGACTGCTGTGTGGTAAGAACACAGGCCGACAAACCCCTGTCACACTATGGAGGGCCAGACTGTATGGGAAGTGGTTGCTGCTGAGCTAATTAAATGGTGAGTTTGACTGACACCTTGGCAGGAAGACAATCAGGAATTTTCCTTGTGACCTCTCTGTCCCAAAAGTCAGAATACTTCATCTGAGATTAAGTGTCCTTATCACTGAATGACTGTTGGGGCCTATTGCAAATTACACAATCTTTCTGGATTCAGAAAGAGAAACAACTTTCTTACCAGACTCTAAGTCAAGGTTCTTTGGGCCCCACCTTCAACTGAGAGTATGATGTTACACTCAAAGGAGGGTGACTATATAGGCATGTGTTCTGTTAGGTTAACAGTGTTAATGTATTGAATGCAAATGTTTAAAATACCCCTCAATTTTACAACCCTGTATGGTAGATAATCTCCAATTACTACAGTCAGTAACATTTGTTGTAGGCCCCTCATTCTCCCCAATCAGAGGTGGTTTATTCCATTCCCTTTAAATCTGGGTTGGCCTTATACTATGCCTGCTTCTCTGTAGAATGGTATAGAAATGGCAGTGTGTCATTTCCAGTTTAAAGCTTCAAAGGACCAGGGAGCTTTTTCCTGTACCTTCTTGGGATCCAATTGCCATGTTCGAAGCTCAGATTACACCACTGAGTAATGAGAGACCCTATGAAGAGCACCAGAAGAATGAGGAGATATCAGAGATATCACAACACATCCTAGTCCCAATGATATGGCATACAGCACATGGAACAGAGATGATATATTCCCTGTAAACCCTGCCCAAGTTGCAGAATTGGGCATAAATGAATAGCTATGTACTCAGGTGTGAAATTTAGGGGTGCTTTTTTATGCCATGATAGATAACGCAGCAGTTTGGATTTTTAATTACTTTAACATTTCAGGAGCCTAAAAAAGAACAGAAATGATCCCAGACCTTGCTCACTTTGCAATAGATTGATCTCAAGAGGTTCTCAATGCTCTTGATCTTTCTTACTAGAAAAAGTATCATATCCTCGTGATTTGACATTTGTTCTTTCTAAATGTTTGTGGTGTATCCTTAACCCCCAACAGAGAAGGATACATGGGAAAACATTTATGTATTCTCCCTTCAGATCTTACCAACCATCCCAAACTTCTTACATTTATATAACTTCTAAGACAAGTCTCAGTTCCCTGGATTAGTGCCAATTTACCATTTATATGCTACTGCACGCACACGTGACCCTACAGGGAACCTATGCCTATGCCTCCTCCAACTGAGAAAACCTATGATTTCCATGTTATTGTCTTTGTAGCCCAAACTAGGAGAATCTTTTTTTTTTTTTTTGAGACTAGGTCTTGCTATTTTTGACTGTGGAACCGCAGGCTCTCGTTGCCCGGGGTACCACAGACTCAAGCAATCCCCGGCCTCAGCTTCCCAGGTAGCTGGGATTACAGGTGCGCGCCACCATGCCCAGCTATTTTTTTGGAACTAGGTCTCGCTACGGGCCCCAGGTGGGACTCGAACCGTGCGCGATCCCTAGCCCGGGCCACTTCATAGGCTGAAGCTTACAAGCACGAGCCACCGTGCCCGGCTAAACTAGGAGAATCTTTTCCAGTTTGCTTGGGTTTGATTTTTAGTTTTATTCTGTTTGGGGTTTTTGGAAAAAAAAAAAGAATTCCCCTCTTCAAGTTCGTATCCCCCTTTTTGTTCTTCTAAGGGTGCAGTTTCTGAAACACAACCGGGACAGAACAGCCTCTTTGCCTTGTCCCTTTCCTTTCCCTGAAACCACAATCTCAATCCTTCTAACTGATAGACTGTGTGTATGCGGGGGGGGGGGGGGGAGGGTGGATTCTGGGGAGACAGAGAAGCACCTAGGCATGATAAAAAAATGGTTAATACATTATCACTGTTACCTCTGCTTTTGCAGATGCCAAGCACCATGCTAGACACTGGCTTTGCATTTCTTTCTTTGATACAGTGCTCCATGAAGTACAAGATCTCTATTATTAATGATGGGGAAACTGAGGCACAGAGAGGTTAACTAAGCGAGCAAAGGCCCCTCTGGCATCACAGGCACAGTGACTTCAGCCGCAGCTCTGGATGCTGGTAGGGAGGCAGAGTCTTGTTCCACTGCAACTCTGGGGATGCAGGACTTGGGAGAAGTGGGCCAGTGAAGCCGATCTTAGTTCCTTTGCTGTGTGGGTGCAGAGATGGTACCCTTATTGGCACTTAAGCGGGCAAGGGGGGTGGGGTTTCCCCTCCGGTGCACTCCCATCTCAAACAGACTTTCACAGGAATGAAAAGAAAAAAAGCAATCCTGCTGTTAGACAGATGAGAGGGGAATAAAGACTCTGGACACATTAGTTACCTGGGTCAGATCCCAATAGAGAATGATGGGAACCATAAGAGTCAAAACTGTAAATCCAACGAAAAAGATGACCTACCACAGAGCTACACTTAGAGTGCTTCAGGGGGCCAGGGAATCAAACCTCCATAAAGTGATGCATCAACACCAGCAAGGCAGTCCCCTACCACAAAGGGCAAGAAAAGCCACAGAGCTGGGGCTATGGCCCGACTTTGAACTGCAAGCCAGAAGAGAGGAGAGGAAATGGATCATCCGTTCACCAGAGTTTGTCCCTGAGAGGGGACGTCTCTACCACAAATGGCTGGGAGTTGTGAGCCCAAACCCAGATGCTGAAACAATAAAATCTGGAAGCAGCAAATGGAACAGACGTCACATCAGAGGAGACAGCCAACATGAACAAGGTGGCATGAAACCCTGTGAAGAAAAGGAGAAATGGAGACAATCACCTCCATCAAAAAAAGTGTCACAAACAAGGAGCCAGGATAGCAGCTCCACAAACCCAGTGACAAGAGGTTTTCAGATGCTAAGACTAGTTACCCACTATAAAACCATACCTGGAAATCTAAGCAGAAAAAAAAAAAGGGGGGGGGATTGCATTGCACCAGAAAAGAAAGAGAGCAATGGGTCAAACACCAACCAATGACTTGCAAAGACAGGGAGGAGGTGGGATCCACGCAGGGGGAAAAGGATGGGTCATAACTGTTCAAATAAGACTGAGATTGTATGCAGAAAATAAATAAATAAGTCAGTCAATTAAAAGAGAAGTTAACAAAGCAGTCTAAAGTCACGTGGCTCACAAGAATGAAAATGTCAAGTCTGACGACATTTAAGCAGGCTCTTAGTCACTTAAAGACTTATTGTATGGGACTTTGGCCTCATGTTTATTGAGCACAAAACAACAGCAGTGAAAACTGATGAAAAAACTAAAACAGTACCAACTTTCTCAGCGACAGGGGCAACCAGGAGGGGCAATGGGTTGGCACTAGTTGTCTGACTGCCTGGACTTGTTGAACTGGAATAGCCAACCCAGGAATGAATAGCATGTTCTCCTTACTCAAGATTGCTAAAATTATAATTTTCGATGTATGTTGGATGTGAGAAATATTCTAATATAGCACTTTGTAGAAGGAACTGAGCTTGGGTTGTGTTTTAGGTGGTTATTCAGTTATTCAGTTATTCAGTTCCGGGACTCTTGAGTACGTTATGAAATACCAGCACTGTCTGATTCCCGCACATGATGAAACCAGGGCTAAACAAATAACACAAGAGTTTATAGCTATTCTTTAATGATTTATTCCATGGGTAGATGTTGGATAAAGTGATAAAGTCAAATTTACTCTGTTCCTGGTGGGGAGGAGACAAGGGGACACTAAGAAACAAGAACCCGTCTGAGCTCAGAACAGTTCTTGTTTATCCTGAGTGGTGAGATGTATTTGCTGGGCATGGGGATAAGTAGGGGGGCAAGGGTGAAGGTATCAGACTATGGAAAGAGCAAAAATAAGACCTTACCTTTCATCTAGTGCCTACACTTACCAAATTCTCTGAACTCCTTGAAATTATTACCCAGAAGACACCTGTAGGATCCAACTTCAAAGAAAACTGGTATTTAGTTAGCTTTACCAATTGTTGGCTAAGAAGCATGTCCAATTCTCTGTTAAACAACAAACACTTTTTGTTTTGCATCAATAAAGAATGTTTCAGAATATTCATGACTAGTGATTGCTGCTGCTATACTGAAGCTATCTTGAGCAGCACAGTTTTCCTACATTTCTAATAAGTGAGAGGAGACAGACATCAATTTTGATTCTTCAAAAAGTTAAGATGAATGTACCATAATTCCACTCTTAGATAAACACCCAAAAAGATTGGTATGCGGTATTCAAACAAATATTTGGATGCAAGTGTTCATGGGTCTACTGTTGATAATAATACTGTTCATAATAACCCAAATATCTACCAGCATGTGATTGTATAATCAAAAGGTGGTACTTATAACCAATGGACTATTAGTTATCCTTGGAAAGGAATGAAGCACTGATACACACTACACGGTATGGGTGAATCTTATAAATATTATGCTAAGTGAAACAAGACAGACACAGA
This sequence comes from Uropsilus gracilis, assembly GCA_004024945.1. NCBI lineage: Eukaryota > Metazoa > Chordata > Mammalia > Eulipotyphla > Talpidae > Uropsilus > Uropsilus gracilis. The sequence continues at coordinate 30,941 of PVHY01014762.1, read as the reverse complement.
TGCTCATGTATTGTATGATTCCATTACATGAAATATACAAAATAAGTAAATCCTTCTAGACAGAAAATAATTGGTGATTGTCAAGGACTGGGAATAGGAGAGAATAAGGAATCATGCTTAATGGGTATAAGGTTTTCTTTGGGAGTAATTAAAAGTTTTGAAGTAGATTAACTTGGAAGTTGCATGACATAGTGACTACTAAATGCCACTGAATTGTGATTTTTTAAAAAATATAGCTAGTTCTATGTTATGTGAATTTCATTTCAATAAAAAAATGCAAACTGTGGAGGAATTTTATAAGAGGGGAGAGTCAGGAGGAGAGATGTAGATATTAAATAATCCAAATGATTTTTTTCTTTCCCTTATACTACTTCTTACTTGAATAATAGTCACTCTTACAATATGATCTTTTGGAAATTCAGTGATGGCAAGAGCATTCTAGAATGTTCTAATACCTTTATTTTTGGGAGAAAAATAAAAGATATTACTACTAACAATAATGTCTGTTATATCAGAAACTGTACTGTTTAAGAATGACTCTGCATGTTCTTTTGGGGCCAGCTGAAACTTCAGGGGGTTCCTCATTCCCCCAATGGGGACAATAGCCACACTCACCTCATGTAACTGGACAATTCCTTATTTACATATAGGGACCTATATATCCCACAGACCCCAGAGTTCCTGGGCACAAAACTGTTGGCATTTCTAATAAACTCCTATAAAGAATTAGCACATAAGATCAGGCAGCATTGCACTAAATAATCTGTTTATTCCCTTACAAAGAATACTTTCTCCCACTTTTCCTACAGGAAAGGAGATTCATTGTGAGAAGCACAGAGTAGGGGAGGTGGTGCTGACTTTCTCCTCTAGAACAGAACCTTTTCTGTCTAGCAGCCTTGACCTTGGTGTCGTGAATTTCCTTTTCTTCAAAAATCTTATTTCTCCTTAAACTATATTGGGTAATATTGTGGTACTAGTCTCAAACTCTTTAATAATAAATGACTGATGCTCCTGCAAGGATCTACCCAGCATATCTATATGTGAAACCTATTCTTATTAAGAGCAACAAAATATAGCAAGCATTGGTGAGGATGTGAAAAAAAAGGAAACATGTGTTGAATAAGAATATAAATAAGTGCAAGCACTATCGAGAATAATATGGAGGTTCCTCAAAAACTATAAATAGTACTACCATATGATCTAGAATTCTTACTCTGGATATTTATACAAAGGAACTGAAATCAGAATCTTGAAGAGACAACTGCACTCCCATTGTAACTGAGGTGAAAACTGCTCTCAGATACTTGAACACAAAAGAAAAAACAGTTATCTAAACTTTTCTCTGACACTTGTTTTCACACACTCAGCAGAGCCTGTAAGGTTGTCAGCAAATAATACAACCTGAGTATGTGTAGAAACCCTGAGCTGAGAGTTGGCAGACACAGCTGACTGGAGCTGGGAGACACAGTGTAGAGGAGAGGGGCTACTCAGAAGTGAGGAGTGTCCCAAATAGAAATTCAAAACTCACTTATCTGGGAAAAAAAAAACAACACATTCTTACTTCTCCATGTATTAGTTGCCCTATAATTAGTCAATGAATTCCAACCAAGCCCACATTTCTTTACCCTTTGCACATTCCTTAACCAATAAAATTTAAGTCCTTTGTTCTAGCCCCCGAAACCTATGTAACTTCATTTTCTTTCTTAATCAGAACGGCAGTTTTGAGTTTTTCTATTGCCTCCTTGCCAATCAGTTTACAAAAATACCCTTTCTTTTCTCAAAATGTGGTGTCATAGTAACAGGTTTCTATGTACATTGGACAGTATGACCAGTGTATGGTGATACAATGTTTATTGCAGTATTCACAATAGCCAAGATAGGGAAACAGCCTAAGTATCCTTCAATGACTGAATAAATAAAGTGAGGTGTATACATATAACGGATACAATTTTATTCAGTCCTACAAAGAAGGAAATCCTAATATTTGAAATAACATGGATAGATCTGGAGGCATTGGGTTAAGTGAAATTTTATACCATCACAGAAGGAAAAGTACTGTACGTTCCATTTATATGAGGCGTCTAAAAATCATAAAACTCACAGGAGCAGAGATTAGAAAGTGTTTTCCAGGAGCTGCTAGGAGGAGGAAAGAAGGAAGTAATAATCAAAAGATCCAAAGTTACATTTATGCAAGATACGTCCTAGAGATACATAGGAAAATACAAAGTCCAGAGGTAACAATACTGTATAATAGTTAAAATCTTTCTAAAAATAGATCTTGTATTAAGCATTCTTATTACATAACCACACCCACACATACCATAATAATAAAGAGGGTGGGAGGAAACTTTTGAAGGATTTATATGGGTATAGCTATGGCATACGTGGTTTGGAGAGTGTATACATATCTCCAAACTCATCAAGTTGTGTATAATAAATATGTACAGCTTTTTGTATGTCACTCATATCTCAATAAAATATTTTGCTTTTTTTCTTTTTAATGAGAGTCTCAACCAAACAAAATTCCACAATTCTAAATAGAAATTAAGGAGGTTGGGCAGCTGAATACCTGAAATAAAAGCTTAATATTAGATAGTGCAAAATACTGCTTTCTAAACTGAGTCTCCAGTCCTTTCAAGTAGCATCTACCTGGTGACATCTGGAGATCAATTCTCTGGTCATCCCCAGTCTTTCCTTTTCTCCTGCCTCTCCAGTACAGCTCTGTTCTGAAAGGACCTCTCAAGTCCTATATAATCAGTGGATTCTGTAGGGGGTCTACAGTATAAATCCATTTGAGTGTTGCCTCTCAAAATCTCTATGCACTCTCCTCTATCAAAAGTTAGATATTGCCAGAGCCTATATTAGGCTTTGTTCTGAATATTTTGGAGGTATTAATGATTTTTCAAATGGCTGGGAAGGGGTCAAGCCTTTCTGGTCATGAATATACCTATCATGGAGAACTCAAATGCTTCACCTGAGAGGATAGTGTCAGACTTAAAGAAAAAGTAACTGTCATTACTCTACGGAGGAATAACAACTTTATTTTCAGAGTCAATGATGAGGGCTACCTCAGAGAGAAGACAGACTTATGCAAAGACAGTTCCAATCAACTGCTTTTCCTATCTCCTCCTTTCAATACAGCCCAGTTAATATACTATTGTGACAAGTGGATTTAAATTTTTTTAATTGATTACACATATATGTGTGTATTTTTATATCATGGTATACCCTGAGGTTCTCCCACCACCATGTCACCAGTGAACCATCATCTTAATCTTTTGTGCTTACCCCCCACCCCATACTCCTCACCCCCAATTTCACCCTCCTTACCGCTCTCTTGCTTTATGCTTTAGCTCTACTGTCAATTAATTAACATTTTTCTGGTCCTATTGTTTGTTTTCTCTATATCCCACATAAAAGTGAGACCATCCAGTGTTTTTCTTTTTTTTTCTGGCTTATTTCCACTAACATGATTCCTTCCAGTGTCACAAGTGACATGTTTGTCTTTTTGAATTCTAAATAATATTCCATCATGTAAATATATCACAACTTTTGAGCCATTTATCTGTTTGGGAATATTGGAGTTGTTTCCACATTCTGGCTATTGTAAATGTTGCTGCAATAAACACAAGAGTACAGGTATCCTTTTCAATTAATGTTTTGGTGTCCTGTGGGTAAATTCCCAGAAGTAGAATTGTTGGATTGAGTGGTAGCTCCATTTTCAGTAGTTTGAGGATAGTTTGAGGGTGGGTATTTTGAAAGGAAAAAATTTCACATGAAAGTAACATAATAAGGTAACAAAGCATTTATTCCCACAGACGTACAACATCCCTGCAGAATAAGAAATGCATACTCAGGATTGATATCTCTGGCAGTTGCAATCTATGTGTGAGAACTGCAAGAACTAAAAGATAAACATCTATCACAAACATCTATCATCTCAAATGTCTCTGTGGACTATGGGCTTGATTTCTTCAGACTTCAGCAATGGAAGAATGGACTGTTAGAATATTGCTGTGCAAAACTCTGCAATCAAAGTCAGTATCTTATGTCTCTATGATATTCTATGGTGAACTTGAAATTGCTATAGGTTTTTTTTTTTTTAGCCCAAATTTCCTGATTTTCTTTCATGTTAACCTCCTTGGAAACACTTTATTTTAACTCCTGCCTGATCTTTGATGATCTTTTGGTGATCTCCAACCTACAAATGATATAGCCAAGTGTTCATACAGTGCTTTTTTTTTTTTTTTTGAGACTAAGTCTTGTTATGCTGCCTGGGGTAGTCCTGATCCCAAAGACTCAAGCGATCCCCAGCCTCAGCCTTCCAGGTAGCTGGGATCGCAGGCGCATGCCACCACACCTGGCTATTTTTTGAGACTAGGTTTCGCTATGTTGCCAGGGGTAGTCTTGAACCCACAGACTCAAGCTCTTCCTAGTCTCAGCCTCCTGGGGCTGGGATTAAAGATGTGTGCCACTGCACCAGTCCCCTCAAAAGAGACTTCAATAAGCAGGATTTTCTTCTTGTGCATTTCCACTGAGTTTTAGGTGATTTGTATCCTGGCTTGTTAATATAGTCCAACTTTGCCAGAAGTCTGATTTTGAGGTCAATTAATTAGAAAAGACTATCAGAAAATCACAGAATTCTATGTAACCCAGCATTAGTACTATCAGTCCTGGTTTAGAATAGAGTATCTCAGTAGCTCCATTTCCTCTTGGAGGACTAGACAATGCCCTCTGATTGCCCTGAAGACACATGATTTCCTCCATTCCCAACTTGAACATATCTCCTACTTCCTTTACCTTCCCATGTCCCTCCTTTTCTCTAATCTCTTCATACTCAAAATGTGGTCCTAGGGCAGATAGCATCAGAATTACCTGGAAAATCTTGTTAGAAATAGAGAATTTCAGACCCTACTCTGGACCATCAAACCATAATTTGCATTTGAACCACAAACACTTTGGCTTTATGTGGGTATTAAAGTGTAAGAAGCAGGACAGATGAGACCACAAACCTTTAAGGGTGGGTACTGATCATGTTTTCTCTTCTACAACCTTACCTTAATGGACCTTAAAACTGGTATTTTCACCTTTTACTTTCATTCCTGGCTCCCCATGTTTATGTACCTGAAAAATACTGTCTCTTGATCCCTGCTCCCAAGTTCTTTCTGGACCATGTATGACCAGGATGCTGTGGAACATTCACTCTTGATCTTTGGACAACTGGCCCTTCCCCTAAGGGTATGTAAGTTAGTTTTGCCTTATCTTTCCAGGTTCTAGTGATATTGGGGGAAATAATTAAAAACTAAACTTCCCACCAAAACAGCAAGCCTCTCCAAAAAAGATTAGTGAAAGAAAACAGTTTTATTATTGAATAAGTATTAAACCAGTATGCTATGTACATTATGGGCAATCCTCTAAATAGATGTCACAGGCAGAAAAAAAGTGACTTTTTTATATAAACAGGCAAAACCCATCTATTTCCTACATGTTTTCAAGAAGATCAATAACTCATCCTCAAGTAAGAGGACTTGACAGCACCATTAGTTACACATAACACATATAAAATTCCCTTGGTAATTGGGTGACCATCTGTGTTAGCTTTTGCTTTCAACAAATGGAAAATAAAATTTCTTTTATATTAATACAGGAAGTAGTTTTACAACTTGGAATCAGACATCTGCTTCTCCCCGCCTCCCCCAAATGATTACATATCAGAGATGGCTGCTAGGTCTTTGAGAAAGGCATTTCTGGGTTGGAAAGATTCCAGAAAACTAGGTTTTAAAAAAGATATACATTTTAAAGGAGCAGAGGAAGAATTTATAATAACACTTTTCTAAAGTATATGCTCTAGAAATGGGGGAGAGAGGGGGGATTTCTGTTATTGTACCTGGAAAAATTCTTTTCCCCTTCCATTTGTATTTACACATTTCATGAATATCTCTTCTCCAGAGACACTGTGAGACTGTACCTCCCCTTCCCAAGGTTAATTTAATAAGACAGCTTTAGAGGCAAGGATGAAATCCAAGGAAAAAGACAGCAGGTAGACCTGGGAGAGCAGATGGTCCAAACAGATCAATATAGCAGGCAGAGATGGGGAGAACCTGTAGAACCCCTAGATGCCCAAGGATACTGGCCATGGGTGCTGGTGCTTACTGGCCACCTTAGCTGTCTGTTATTAATAAAATGTCTCTTAAAAATATAGACACTTCCTGATAAATATGGCTTGTTGATTTAAGAAAGATTTTATGCCATGATGTTAACTACCATGACTACTAAAAGACTGAATGAAATGACTAATGTCCTGTAAATAGGCCATAATTTTTGAAATAAAAAGATGACTATAACAGAAATCTAAATAACTTTTTGATGACTTAAGTACCCCAATTAGTGACCCTGCCAATACTTATTTCCTTCTGCTCGACATTCATTTTGCAAACTTTAAGTTTATTAAGATGCTCTAGAATACTGTAAACTTTTTTTTACTTTCTTCATCATCGATGATAATATTAAAAGGAAAAGGAAAAGTCTTCTTTGGATCTTTAGCTAAACTAAAAAAGTAAAAATGTGGACACTCCCAGTACCAGGTGTGGTGAACTTATGAAAATAAGCGGGATCTCTTTGCTGTGTGGCCTTGATATTTCCCTCCTCAAGTGCTTTGGTGGTGAGTGTGGTTTATAGTGACATACGTGTAAGAAAGTATGAACCTATTCCTCTAAATCACACATGGTGCTGTTGGCAAAAAAAATAAAAAAGAAAGAAAAAATCTCCCCCCAGAAAATAGAAAGCAAGTGTTATGCAGAAAAGAACGTCAGACTTTCATTGTATTATATATAAACCTTGATGTTGACATTATAAAAATGGAGAAACCAAAGCCTATAAAAATTCAACTGTGAGGTCCCTGGAAGAGTTCCTGGAACATACTATGTTTTAATATTTGTTGAACATTGAATGCCAGACCTTTAACTATAGTGTATAGTGGGAAGGATTTAAGGATTCTGGTTAAGAGTGGATGACATTTTTTGTCATGGTCATCTCTGTACTTGGTATTATTCATTGTTTCAGAACATTCCCTATATGACTGTCCTCATTCAATGCACTTTCAAGAACCAATATACTATGTGTTAACTCTGTGAGAGTAAAACACAGGTTTTACTTATTGTTGTATCTCAGAAGGCAGAACAATAATTCATGGCAGAGAACTGCAGATGCCGATTGGAGATTTTGCTCAAGTTTCCTATGAGAGCATTTGTAAGCTGAAAATTTGAAAGACATGGTGGGAGGGAAGAGAATGGTTCATTGATTTGGGGGAAGGGGTTTTATTTCCAAAACCTCACATTTGACTTAGCTCTCTTATAACAACAACCTCATTATATCTCTTATGCCTTCTCAGGGATGGGCCTTCTCTTCTAGATGGTAAAAATTTCTGACACAATTATGAGGGGATAGATGAAATGTATGTGGCCATTCACAAATAAAAAGGCATTACTTGACAACAGTTTAGGACTCACCAAATTGCATTTTATTTTCTTTGGTATTGGGGATTTTATTCTTAGTGGGTAAATTAAACTTGAGAATCCCAAATTTATAGTTTGAGAATTGAGGAGATTTAAAAAAAAACATTATTTTAAAAAATTTTTATACAACACTGGTCATATTTGTATAGTTATTGTTCCCATCATGACCCTCCTTATACCACCACCTTGCTCCCCCTTTCTTCCTTCCTCACTTCAGTCACTCCAACTCCTCTCTTGCTGTAAGTCTTTGGTTGATTCTTGACCCACTGGACTCTTTTCTTCTAGAGTAATGTCCTCTTCCCTGGGTATGGACCAATGTTCCTAGAACACAGCTGTTGAGATTATTTTATTCCAGCTATTGTAATAATGAAAATGCTCTTGAAGGATGAATGAATGTCTCAAAGAAAGAGGATCTGAGGTTTTGTAAAAGCAGGTAAACAGGAGCATCTTCAGGACAGAGGAAGACATATCTAGCAGGCAAGATGACTCACAGTTGTTTTCTGGGAGCCTGGGGCTCACACAAAGTTCAGTACTGTCAGTGAACTCTGAAGCCTATGTGTGTTTGATCCTGCTTCCAATGCTTTTAGCTGTGTAACCTTAGTGAAATTACTCAAGCTCTCTATGTCTCAGTTTTATTGCGTATAAAATGGGAATAAGATATAATCCTTACCTCATGGAAACGTTTTAAGGATTAACTGAAATGAAGTGTAACAAGTACCTGGTACATCTGTGCTAAATAAATGTTATTTCTATTCTTAGATATTTTGAATGGGGTAAAAATTAAGCTTATAAGGAGAGACAACATTTGCTGGTACTCTCAAGTTTTACAAAAAAGGCAAGAAGTTCTCACTTAGATAAAATAAAATACTTTTATATCTCCCTAAAAAATTGACATAGGGGAATGATGACTAGGAGCAAAATAAAAAAACAAAAAGCAAAAAACATTTTCTTTTGAAATGTTAACTTATAAGGTCACTTAAAATTTAAAATATTTGTGGGTATGATACTATTTTCATTTACATGCCATGTGTTAAGTTTGAAAGGAAGAGCATTGGAGACAAAGGAAGAAATGAGACTCAAAAACTAAAAACTAGCAAAGGAACAGGTTTATTGGCAAAACCCTGGGCTGGCTGCTGACAAGCACGCAGCCAGAAACGAGAGCTGAGGAAGTCACCCACCTCAGCTGCATGGCTGTGTTCTTTTATCTGGCCCTGGAGTGGGGATTTGATCAGGTAGAGTGGACCAGGTGAGATGGGGGAGTTTGGTCAGGTATGTGATATTCTCCTGATGGATCATCAGTTTCCTTTCCGACAAACTCAGTGTGGGGAAATTTAGGCAGTAAGGGGAAGGTGGGCTTTTTTGATATTGCGTGAGTTAGTGACTCATGGAATGAAGGTTAAAGATATGCTACAAAGAGAAAGGAATTTGGATGAGAGATCATCCTTTTACTGTGAACCACTGGAATTTATTGAAATGAATAGTTTAAAATGGTACCCATTATTATTTTCAGAGGAATCTTAGTCTTTAAAAAATTGCCTTGTGTCTGCTTTAAGTAGTAAAACTAAATTAAAATTAAATAAATTTTCTTTCAAGGACCTACTTTTTAAAAACTCTAATTTCAAGTTATCATCCTTTGATAAAAGGATGTCCCAGACATATAAAGGATGTCTGAGACAGTGGCAGACACTCCTTTATAGTAATCACATGAAGGAGGGGTTATTATCCTCATATTATCAAAGGGGTTAAATAAACAACTTGCCCAAGAGCATGAAGCCAATAACTTGGTCTAGATATGAATTCCAAATGAAGGGTTCAAGTAAGGTTGTCAGTCTGCTGAGGGGGGAAGGCAGGGGAATAGGAAGTTATTCATTTCCCTATTAGCACTTTATTACCATGCCCTGCTTGTTTGGTAATCTTCTCATGTGTAGATTGGTGAAATTCATTGAGTAATTCTATCTAGATTCCCCATCTTTGAGTTACAGTCACAATATTTATTGTGAGCTTAACTATAAGTTGTCCTAAGAACTTTACATGTGGTAACCATGTGATTCTCACACATGAGGTAAGTGCTATTATTATTCTCATTTACACAGGTGACGGCATCAGACAGAGAGAGGTTAGGTGGGGCCCTAAGACTGTCCAGTTAATAGAATCAGATTCTAATCTAGGTAATTTGGTGCCACACTTTTAGCACTTTTCCATTAGCTCTGACATCAAAACAAAATAGAATAATCAGTGTGAATTTTCTACATAAAAGAAGTGGTTTAGAGAAACTGCAGAACATTTCAACCAGTTGTCCCAAGCCAATAGAAACCCGCCAAACTGGCTGTTCGGGTTTAGGCCACTTTATAATTATCATAAGAATTTTAAAAGAAAATAATGAGAACAAACAGACATTAGATGATTCACTCCATTAAAACTAACTAGGTTCCTTTATGTCTGTAATAATTGAGATGTCTTATGACCTTTACCGAGTTTGGAATATTTTCCTGTTATGTTATTTCATGCAGTGAGATTATCAAAGGTAGTATGTAGAAGACAGGTAAGAAACTGTTAAAGCTGAATAGAGTCCTATTTAGGTAAAGCTGGCATGAATTGGGGGGAGTCCCACAAGATGGCAGCAGAGTGAAGATGCTGAACTTGGCTCTGCCACATATTTGCAACCAAATTATACCTCAACAGAGACTCTGACTCCTGACTGACAGCTGCTGACTACCCTGTGCATCAAGAACAGCAGCAAGGCAGAAAGGGGTAGAAAAACTGTAATTTACTGTGTTTGGAGTGATACTGCGCTACGCATGAGAGGGAGGGGCAGCTCCCCTACAGTTTTTCTCCTGTTGTTGACTCAAGGACACATATTTTCATCGGGGACTTCAAAATGCAGGTACCATACTGAAGAAGAGGGTGCACAGAGTCTGTATGGAGAGCCGAGGGTGCACCACTGGACAAAACAGAATTAAGAGTGCAAAAGAGTGATTGTTAGCTTGAATCTGTGGCACCCAGATGAGAAAAGTTGGAGCCCAAATTGGAGCCAGATTGAATTACCTGTCTCCTTGAAGAAGAGGTCATTATTGCAGCCTGTAGTTGGAATATGTGAAATCCTGTCTTACCCCATATGCTCATAAAACAGAGATTGAAGCACTTGGATCTTAACAGGTACTAGTTGCCCCAGGTTAAGGTAAAGAGAATAATCCTTAGTCTATAACCCTGTCTTAATTAAAGTTTCGATTAAAAAATTGGAGAGCTAGTAGATATTACCAGAATGTAGCTAGTACTACAGTAATATTACTTTAATGTATGTATACATACAATGTATATAATATACAATATATAAAAATAGTATATATATTTTATACATATAAGCTTGACTTGCTGTGAAGAACAGGAAAAGTATAACTGACTCTGGGTTAAGTCTGGTCATTTAAATGTCTATCTGTTCCTGTCCTGTTTCATACATTGTCAATATCACAGAGAGTAAGGTCCAAATATTCTAAAGATCAAACCAGTTCAGGCTTATGAATGAAACTGGACGATGTCACCCAAGTCCACAGAGGTTGAATCAAATTAAAGCAACATCTGTAAAGAGCCTTCCAAACTATCATGCAAGATGCTAAGAATGATGGTAAATTGCTCCCATTCAATGATAAAGTCAACCATCTCAAGTATTTTTAGCAAATTAAAAAATTAATGCTATGAGAGCATGAGAAAAGCCTTCTCTTCCTTTTGGCATTAAACTTGCATTGAACACTGGCTCAGCCTGAGGCAGATCCTTTGGGCAGGCCATAGACCAACTGACTTGGACTGAGTTGTGGTCCATACCTAAATAGGCCATGGGAGAATATTGAGCATAGTGGCATATACTAGTCACAGTCATTGGCATTGTCTTGAGAATATAGTCATTCTCTCCAAGCAAGTGACGGCCACCACACAGTGGGTAAAGATGAGATAATTACCGGAAACATACATAATACCCACTAAAATTGCTTAATGATTAGAATTTAATAGGATAACTATGAAGGGAGCTATGTTGGAGGTAAAGTGGGGAAGAAAGATTCTTATTTTTAATGAGGGGCTATCTAAAAATAATGCTGGGAAGATATGGGGTTAGAGTTGGAACTTCAAAAATACCTATAGAGGTCTACTACTCAAGGATTTTGTGCAAAGGGTAAAACATGAATAGGAGCAAATAATAAGTAGGAAATACAATTGGGGAAGTGAAAGAAGAAATTAAGGGGAATATGTAAGCGGGGCAGATTTGGGAGGTTTTGTAATCTAGGTAAGGAATTGGTTTTATTCTGTATCCAGTGGGGAGCTGTGAGCTCTAAAAATTGTTCTGCTTCAAGAAAACAATAGAATAGCCACCAAGAAACAACAAACATGGATACAAGCCAAAGGTGCTCAGAATGACCAATGAAGATACTAAAAAAAAAAAAAAAAGACTAAAGGACTAAACATGGACAAACAACAAAAAGAAAGGAGGCAAAGAGACCAGAGGGCATGTGGTGGGGTGGGGTAATCCTATGGGGATCAACAACTATGCAATCATGTGTTGTACAAAATCCAAAAATAAAAATATATAAAATTAAAATAAAAAAGATTGTTTTACATCAATGCTAACCCAGGTCACATTGGGTAAGCTGGTGTTTCCAAATTGGTCCAGGCTTCAGGGACTAGGGACAAATTTCCTTTATCTGCACTCCCCTGTCCCACTTTGATCTGGCTCAGGGAACCTGTTCTCACCATTGTACAATGAAAGTACTCTGTCCAAGACAGTTGAATCACTATTCTGTGGGCTGGCCGAAGAACAGTGCCAGGGTTCTTTGTGCCATGCAACTTTAACATAGCCACTAGAGAAGGCAGCATTCCCAACCCACTGGTCATCAAGAATTGATGGGTGAAGGCATCTATGAAACCAACCAAATGTAGACTTACAAGAGATGATTTAAATGAAACCGTTGAGGCCCAGATTCCCCAGAAAATCTAGGGAGGTTATGTAGGGAAGGATAAAAGGAGAGTATTTACCCTTGTCAGTTTCAAAGAAATAAAATTTTAAAATATAATTTTGACTTCAATATGCCCCACACATTAAATATCCACCCAGTCAAGTGCACTTTTTTCACTAGGATAAAAATTTTGTGAAGTTATACTTTACATCTTGTTTCTCAAAGAAAGTCTCTCATGTGAGCAGCTCCAGGGCTAACCTAACAACCCTTCACTCAGGTCAGAAGGGAAAACAACATCTTTTTCCTAGGAGTAAACAGGTCAAGAATACCTGGCATGGAGGAAGTATGTGTTCTGTGTGAGAATTCCTGTTTGTGTTGCTAACAAACATTTTCTGTGCTTACAAATAGAGTGAGGAATGTGACAAACCTAGGGATAAACCCAGGGAATATTTCCAAGCCAAATTTCCTTACATGCTTCCTTGGTGATGGGCACCTAGTTTACTAACTAATATTTATTCTAATTAAGATGGTAGCCACCAGCACACAAGCACTAGAAATGTGCCTCGTTCAAACCAAGATGTAATTACAGTAAAATATATACTGAATTTAAAAGATTTACCATGAAAAAACATTGCAGAATGTCTTGTTAATACTTTTATGTTGATGATATTTTTGCAAACTTGGTTGAAAAATAGATATTCTAATTCATTTATCTGTTTCTATTTACTTTAAAAAATATGATTACCAGAAAAAATTAAACTACATAAACAATTCACATTTATGGTTTACATTATTTTTTGCATTGTTTTATATTATTTTTTATTATTATTGAATAATATATTTATATATATATATATTTCATATTTATTGGAGATAACTTTTTATCTCCAAAACAATCTTATTACATAGACTTTTGTTAGGTCTACTTTACTAAACAAAAAAAGTGCTGAGCTATGGAGTCTGCAAATGATTTACCCAGTGTTACTAAGTAGAGGGCTGTGACTCAAACCCAGGCTGGTTTTAGTCACAATAATTTTGCCTCTTCAGCTTGTTTGCAATAATTCCTGGGTAACTTAAATGTAAAACTCTGTATAAATATGTCGTTCCCCCACTAAATGGTTGAGAGTTTGAGTTGAGTGATTGTCCTAGTCTTCTCACATGAGCCTATTATTCTAATAAATCAATAATTTGAATTGCTTCTTTGGTCACATAATCTGTGGAAACAAAGATTTAGTTCAATTTAATAAATATTTCTTTAGCATCACTTGTATAACCTTGGAAAGAGTCCAAATGAACACCATCAAGTGTTTCAATTCTTGAGAGGAAGTTAATTACATTTGGAGTAACACCAGAGTTAATGAACAAAGCATACTTTGTCTTCTCTACTCTTAAAATAATAAAAACAATACTCACTTTAAACTTAATGGCTGGTAGCTACTACAATATATTTTTAAACTGACACTTATATGGGGGCTCAGTATGTGATTATTTTCTAAGTATTAGTGCAACCTTTTACACAAAGAATCTTCCAGAATTTGAATAATTTTGACCAAAAAGCTCATACCAATTACAGAAACAAAAGCAAGGGAAAGTAAAACCTAGTGCCTTTGTTAAGTGTTTCTTTCCTATTAGTCATATTTTGCATTAATTATATTGGTGAGAATTCAAATCCTTCCTAAAGATATTCCAAATGTTCCCTGTTTGTGCTTTCTAAAAATTACATATGTAGATCATAAACTGAGTCCCTCACTTGAGAAAGTAGCTCACTTTCTTGACCTGTGAAGCCTAAAGTAAGATTTTTTGGTATTATTTATGTTCAGTTTTAAGACTCCAAATCATAATCCCTGTTCGTATCTGAGTACAACTGACAGGAAAACCATGAAACCCAGAATCCCTTTTAAGCTAGAGTCACACAAAGTTGCCAGTGAAATCTGATAACACTCTTACTGCATTCAGAGTGGCCACTAGTTCTGGTTCTTTGCTTCACCATCAGTCCCTTGTCTTTTGTTCTTATTATCGTAAATTAACTTGGCTTTGCAGTAAGTTTTACTTCCATTCCACAAGCCACAAGTTTTTTATTTGAAATTATATCTCAGTGCATCCTTTGATAACTCAGCTGGTAGTGCGGAAGACTGTAGAGGGGAACCTGAAATTATGTCTCAGTCTCACCTACTGCTTTTCTGGCTTTTTTTTTTTTTTTTTTTTTTTACTACAGGCACAGCAATAGATTAATCTGTAATCCACAGCACTCAAGCACTCATTGTCAACTGGGCACCCTTTTTCTTATTCATCCATTCCTTTTATCCTCATTCTTTGCATGTATTCCTCTGCTTTTCCATAGGCAATCATTTTTATTTGAAGTATGTCCTTCTCTCTGTATGAATCCTTGTTAAAAAAAAAAGTATATTTTTGTTTTGTATGAGTGGATTTTAGATTTTTGTAATTTTTTTTTTTTTTTTTGAGACTAGGTCTCACTTTGTTGCCCAGAGAACTGCAGGCTCATGTTCCCCGGGGTACCATGGACTCAAGCGATCCTCAGTCTCAGCCTCCCGGGTAGTGAGAATCACAGGCGTGCACCACCATGCCCAGTTATTTTTTGAGACTAGGTCTTGTTGCCCTGGGCAGGTCTTGAACCCTTGGATAGGTCTCGAACCCGCAGATTCAAGCGATTCCTAACCTTGGCCTCCTGCTTAGTAGGCTACCATTATAGTCATGTGCCACCATGCCTGGCCAGTAAATTGTATTGTAGGCAAAATCTTCTGTTTCTTTACTCAACACTCCATTTTTAAAAAGTCTAACTAATTGCTAAATATACTTTTAGACTTGCATTAAACTGGTCTAGTTTATCGATCTATTTTCTGTGCCCTGCATCACAGAAATGGACATATATTTTGCCTTCAGCTCACCATTACTAATAATGCTGTGACAAACATTCTCATATATCTTCTTGTAGGGGTGAGAAGTCCTCTGGGTTCCTCTACCTGCTAGTAGAAATGCTAGGTTGTAGGTAATGGTGTATCATTTAGGGTTCTATTAGGAAAACAAAAACACTCTATGCAAGTAAACCCAAGGAGCTTTAATGCAGAGAGTAAGTTACAGAAGTGAGGGAAGAGCTGAGACCCAAACAGGGGCATTCAGGACAAAGAGATTATCAATAATAGCAGAAGAAATGGCAGAATCCCCTATTAAACTGGAGCCAAATATTTAACTGCTTTCAGGCTGTGATAAGCATGAAAGAAAAAAAAAACCCTAAACTTCCAAGAAAGGTATTTATAGCTGTAATAACAGCAACAACATTGAGTTGAGTTCCAAGACCAGTTGGTAACTGAGAACTCAGAGAAAGATAAGGTACTTGAAGATGGGGTACCTTGAAAAACCAGAATCTTGATCCCAGACATCTATTATAAACAAAGTCTTTTCTAATGTCTTTGCGTGGGTGGGATCCTTACTTCCATAGTCAGTGTCACTGTAATATACTTCTTTTGACTTTTGGCCCTTGTCTCTTAAATTACTTAGTTTCCCTTGTCTCCAAAAGTTTGGAGTCACTAAAATTTGCAAATAACTTTAATTCAAGGATACAAACAATTGGGATTACAATCCTTTGACAGTCAATTTTAAGTTAACAAAGAAAGATTCTACTACGCTATGGGTCCCCAAATCTTTGCTCTTATTCATCAGGAAGCACATGAGTCTTCTCCCACTGGCTCTCGAATTTGAAGAATGGATGTATACAGGGAAGGGACTTGTCACCAGTCTGGTAACCAAGTCCCTCACCCTTGCCTTATTCATCCTCACTCTGTTGCTATTTATCTTTAGACAAAACTGAAAATCCAGGCAAGACTGACTAAATCCAAGATAGAAATTGAACAAAGGCAAGGGCTAAGCCACAGCTCATTACCGTAGTGGAAAGTATACCCAACAACACTATGACAGCTCAGTCAAGACCAAACTTGGAAGAAAGAGGGTCTTCAATGCAATTCCTAGAAACTCCTGCCTATTCCTCTGAAGTCCTGCTGATGCCAATCCTTAGCCTCTCCTCTTCCTTAGTATTCCCCCCCCATGGTACTTCCTTACTACTTCTTCCCAGTTCAGGAAGATTACTTTTGAGGCAGCAGTCTACCATGTCTTCAGATTTGCTGGCTCCTGATTAAAACTGATTTGTTTCCACCAACTCTTAACTCTTGAGTTTTGGCAGTGAGTAGCCAGACCTAAACCCTGGTAACACTAGCAATCAAAACTGCAAGAATCACTTGAATAAGAGTCCAAGTCAACTGATGGAAGTTATAAATCAAAAGCACAGTGAGGTAGCACATCAAATCTGTGAGAATGGTCCATATCAAGATGTCCATACCAAAAGCAGCGAGTGCAGGCAAGGTGTTTGAGAAAAAGCAAGCCTCTTACACTGTTGATAGGAATGGAGATTGGTCCAGTTCACATGGGAAACAATATGGTCACTCAAAAGATTAAAAACGGATCTCCTGTATGATCCAGCAATCCTACTCCTAAGTATTTACCTGAAGAATACAAAGACACTAATTTGAAGGGGAACTTGCTCTCTCCTGTCTATTGCATCACTACTTACAATAGTCAAACTACGGAAACTATATATACAGAGGAATTTACTCAAGCACAAGAAAAAAAAAGATGAACTTGTTATTTGTGGCGATATGGATGGAACTAGAGAGGATAATACTAAATGAAGTAAGTCAGAATGAGAAAAACATATCACATGGTTTCACTGGTATGTGAACTATAAAGAAAACAAAGGGTCAATGAAATCTAACCCAGTAACAAACACTAGAAATTTGTCCGCAGAGTAAATGTTAGCAGAAGGGTATGGGGAGGATGGAGAGCAAAGCATTGAAGTGGCCAATAGACTATGGTGGAGTACTGTGAATGAATGGTGGTGGGTGTGTTATGGTGATATACATCTGAGGAGAGGTGAGCCTGTATCTCTTTATCATGGAGTATTGTAAACCAATGTTATGGGGAAAAAAGAATCCAAAAACAAACAAACAAACTAACAAACAAAAAACAAAGAACTCTAGATAACAGAAAAGAAACCTTTTATGATATTATTACACCCCATGATTACATTTGTTTTATTTTCTGATTCATTATCTATTTTCTTATTCTTATAACAACTCTGTGAAGTAGACAGGTAAAACATTACAAATCCCAGTTCACTGCTGAGATAATAATATCATTCAGCAGTTATTAAAAGTATTCTTAATGCCAGCACTGTGTTAAGTGTTTTGGATTAATTCTCTAAGTAGATACTATTATTTCCTGCCCCTCCAGACCAAGCAATCTATGTAGTATGAAAGAGTTTAAGTAGCATGCCCAGATGCAGTTATTTAGTGATAGAGCCAGGTGTATCAGAGGCAACTTGTGCATTCACTGCTATACACGGAAAAGGCACTGGGTACACACAGCAAGTGAAGATACTGGAACTAGCTCTGGTCAGGGGACCTTTACTAATATCCAAATATGTAATAGAGTCCCCAAAATAAATATAATTCTCAGAGAGTTTGGAATTGGAACAATGCATCTTTAGGTGACTACAAAATATTACCCCATTATAATGGACATGATTGCAATTATTTTTGGACAGGAGAATGTTTTGCTGCTATTTCTTTTGGATGCAGTGTTTTACACTCAAGTTGTGAACACTTAGAAGTAACACAAGAAATTAGCAAAAACTAACCACATCCTTGTGCAATTTATTTCCATGGGCACCTTTCTACCAGGTTAGCAAGACAGTAACATCATTGCAGGACACAGGTCAGGAAAACTAATCAAATAACTGAAGAGATGAAAGGAACTCTGAAAATTTGCTGGTGGCTACTGTCCAGGTCACAGCCTTCATTTTTCAGACTTGGTGAGGTCCAGTGAGTTCCCAGACCTCCAAAAAAACCTTCTGTGCCAAAAACCCTTTCACGATTAAACTTCAGGCTGTTCTCTTTCCTTCCTTTTCATCCACTTCCTCTTGCTATATCACTATATCACAGCTATATCACAGCTGTATCTGGAAGACCAAAGTCTGGTCCACCTGTCACCACCCAGTGCTAATAAAGTTGAGGCATGAAATGAATCTTCTTTTTTTTAAGACAGGAATTGAATCTTTAAGGTGTGCTTTCATCAAATAGTGGGCAACCTGGAAGACCCTAAAGAAAACGCCTTAATATTTCATTAGCAGTTGGTTTCCTTCCTTCCTTCCTTCCTTCCTTCCTTCCTTCCTTCCTTCCTTCCTTCCTTCCTTCCTTCCTTCCTTCCTTCCTTCCTTCCTTCCTTCCTTCCTTCTTTCCTCTAGGTCTAGCTATGTTGCTCGGGGTAGTTCCGGTTCCACGGACTCAAGCAGTCCCCAGCCTCAGCCTCCCAGGTAGCTGGGATTACAGGCACTCACCACTGCACCTGGTTGCTTTTTCAAGACCAGGTGTCACTTTGTTGCCCGGGGTTGTCTTGAACCCATGAGCTCAAGCGATCTCTGGCCTCTTGTCTCCCAGCGCTTGGACTACAAGCATGCTCCACCAAGTCCAGCTCTCCATTTGACTTTTTATAGTGAGTTGAACAAAGGCAGTTCAACAACAGGCCAGCTTTCAGTGATGTCAGCAGCCTGTGATGGCCTGCTCCCAGAGCTCCTCCTGGACACCTGGCCTCACACTCCCAGGGTGCTGAAGCTGGTACTGGCTCCTGCACGCCTCCAGATCTGTTCCAGGCTTGGAAAATTAACTCAGAGCAGACAGGCCATTAATAATGTATTTGTGCAGATTTACTACTCTACCCTACATAGTGTTTTGTCCATCACCTTCCCAGCTGGCACCCCTATCACAGTGACCTTATTCCTTTTTCCTGTGTCAAGCAGTTTTGGAAACCATAATGAGCAAAAATGAAAAAGTTCAGCCCATGGCAAATTTCAGTGAGAGAAAGAGCACACCTTTCCAACAGATTAAAACATAATTAAACCAAGAACAAGATTCCTCTTTAGAAATAATTATCTATATAATAAAGTATTTAATAATAAAAAAAATTCTTCTTTACCCCAAGATCCAAAATTCTGGTTGTCTTTGAAATGTGTGTAGGTGGGAAGAGGTGGGGGGTAACACGGTGGGGAAGGATGTTGCTTGGGGGAGGGGAGTGGGATAGGGGCTCCTTGGGATGGGGGTTCCCGGGAGAAAAGGCCCAGACAGGAAGCCTGGGCTGCCAGTCATCCAGGACGAGTCTGGGCAGTGCCAGGCTACGGGTCTCCTAGAAACACAGTCTGGAAACACTCTTCCTCCAAGTCCTTCAGTCGCTGGGGAACAGTATGGCTGTCTACAAGCTACCTCTCCTGTCAGGGACTCTCACCCAGGTACCCACGGGCAAGAATTGCAGGCCCGGGTAAGCAAGCCGTCCAGGGTGGGCGAGGTCTGATCCCCCAAGGGCCACCCCAGGGTGCTGGGATCCAGCTATGCCTGGGGCTGGACCTGGGGCCTGGGCTGGGGCTTCTGGGCTGGGACTGGGAGACAGACTGCAGCAGAAGGATTCAGTTGGAGGTCTTGCTTGCCTTTTCTCCTAAAAGGAGGCACATATACAGTAAAAATACATAATAGCCAGCCCTCCAGGCCCTTCATCGCCAAAGACCACTTCTTTCTATTATTTTCACAGCCCCATCCCCAGGGAATGTAGATCAAAATGTCCATTCCTGATAGGAAACTCAACCGCAGAGTCCCCTGTGGGACTAGTAACTAAACTACTAATTTAGCTCAGTAACTTCTCCAGGTTAGTTACTTGATTCTTGCATCCAGTGTAAGGCATCTGGTGCCTTTTTTGTTTGCTTTTAATTTTTATTTAATTTTATTTTCTTGATACAGTTTCAGTCATATTTGTGTAGTTTTTCTTTTTTTCATTTGTACCTGGTTTCTTTTATTTAACATCACCTTTGTAGAACTGATCCATGTTGTATGTACTTGTAATCTCACTGCTGTTTTGTGGTGTACCCTTAATTTATTTTCCCATGCCATTGTTATGGGCATTTAAGTAGGGATTGGTGTGTTTGTTTTCAGCTTTTACGAAGAGCATTGCTCTAAATATCCTTGTCCATGTCTCTTGTGAACATATGTACATATTTCTGTTTTGTCTATGGTGAAATTACACAGAAGGAATGTCTGTGTTCAGTGAAATTATACAGAAAGTATGTGTACATTCAGCTTTAGTAGATACTGCCAAAGAATTTTCCAAGATTTTTTTGTTTTTTAATCAATTCACATCATGTGAGCATCTGAGAGTGCTGGTCAGGTAACTGGGATTACAGATGTGCGCCACCACACCCAGCTATTTGTTTTTTGGAACTAGGTCTCGCTACGTTGCCCCGGCTGGACTCGAATCGTGATCCCTGGTCCCTGCTGTGGCTTCCTAGGCTGCCGTTTACAGGCATGCGCCACCATGCATGGCCCCCAATTCCTTTGCATTGTCAGTCATTGGTCAGTGTTTGGCCTGTTGGTCTCTTCCCTTTACTGGTGCAATGTCTTTTTCCTGGGTGAAGAACTGTGTTCCTGGGACTTTGCAGCCCCTGCTGCTTAGATTTCCACATGTGTCTTCTAGTGAATATTTAGTTCAATCATGTCTGAGACCTCTTGTTGGTCAGTTGGGGTCAGTTACCTTACATTGCTATTCTGACTCCGTTGTTGTGAAACTTCCCGCAATGGAGGTGGCTGCCTCCTTTTCTCCAGACATGTGTAATCACAGGAATTCATGCCACCTTGTTCATGTTGGCTTTCTCTTCTGTCCTGGCATTTGTTCTATGTGACTGTTTCCAATCCTTGTGGTTCTGGCATGTGGGGTTGGGCTCCCAACTCCCAGCTATTTGTGGTAGAAAGACCCCTTAATGGAGACAAGCTCCAGTGGGTGGTTGGTCCAGTTCCATTGCTCACACCTGGTTAGCAGTTATTCTGTGGTCACTTCCCTTTCTTAGGGGAGAGGAGGTGTTTTGTTGGTGTTGAACACATACTGGAGCAGGGGTTTGCTTCCCTGCCCCCTGAGTCACTGTAGATTAGCTCTGTGGTAGGTCATGACTTAAGTTGATTTTACAGTTTGGTCCCTTGTGATTTGATTCATACTGCTTTGGTCTCACCCAAGTGTCAAATGCACGCAAGTCCTTTATTCTTTCCTGAATGTCTGCAACTGAATTGGTGGTTTTTGTTGAGCTGTAGGAGCTCTTTGTGGATCTTTGTTATCAGACCCTTATCATTTGTCTGGAGGGCAAAAATTTTCTCCCAGTCAGTTGAGTTTCTTTTTGTTTTGCTTACTGTCTCTTTTGCTATACAGAAAACTTATAGTTTGATATAGTCCCAGCTGTTTATGCTTTCCTTTTTTTTTTTTTTTTTTTACCATCTGTAGATGTGTCCAGAAACAAACAGATTTCTGAATTGTAATTCATGGAGGGTTTTGCCCAAGTCTTCCTCTATGTATTTTATGGTTTCAGGTCTTACTTTGAAATCTTTTATCCTTTTTGAGTTGGTTTTTGTACATGGAGTGAGGGAGGTGTCTTGGTTCATTTTTTTGCATGTCATGGTTCAGTTTTCCCAGTACCATTTATTGACAACACTGTTCTTGTTCCAATGTTTGCTTTTCACCCTTTGTCAAAGATTTGTTGACTATAGATGTGTGGTTTTATGTCAGAGCACTCAATTCTGTTCCATTGGTCTGACTGTTTTTGTACCAGTACGATGCTGTTTAAATTACTATGACTTTGTAGTATAATTTGATGTCAGGAGTAGTAATACCTCCATTCTCTCTTTTTTTAGGTCAGGAGATTTTTTGATATTTGAGGTCTTTTGTTATTCCATATAAATTTCAGTAATTTTTGTTCTATCTCTTTGAAGAATGTCATTGGGATTTTTAAGGGATTGCATTGAATTTGTAGATTGCTTTTGGTAGGATGACCATTTTGATTATGTTAATTCTTCTAATCCATGAGCAGGAAATATCTTTCCATTTCCTTATGTCTTCTATCTTTTTTTAGCAGCATTTTAAAGTTTTCTTTGTATAGTTCTTTCATGTGTTTTGTTAGGTTTATTCCCAGGTATTTAATTTTTTTTTTTTTTTTGGTGTGATGGCAAATGGGATTTAAAAAAATTTTTTTTCTTCTTCTGCTTGACTTTTTGTGTATTGGAAAAGCTACCGCTTATCTGTTTTTTCTATGTCATCTCATAACTGAACAATTCAATGCAAATAGAAGTCCAAGCCTGACTGATGCAGGTTGGGTTGAAGGCAATGAGGAGAGGTAAAGATTGTGAATAAGAAAAGTATAGTCTTGTGTAATGAGGGCAATCATTTTTACCTATTTCAGCTCACTGAAAAGGTGAACACAATGGTCTTAGCTCTTGGCTATTGTTTCACATGATGATGTGAATTTTTTTCTATGTCAGAAGCGCTAGTGTTAAACAGTTTTCTCTACTGCCATACTCTCTGGGTTAACATCCCTTGTTATCTGTGGAACTTCTGGTTCTTAATTTCTTTGTGCCTCAGTTTTCTTGTCTGGAACTGGGATAGTAATTAGTACCTACACGTCATAAGATAATGAAGCTAAAAAAAAAGATTATTATAAAGTCCACATAAGCTAATACATATAAAACACCCCAAAAAGGGTCTGTTGTATAGAAAGCTCTTGATTTATGTCAGCAATTAGCATTTTTCTTATTGAACTACAAAGATTGTCAAATGAGATATTTCTGAGTCTGTTGCAGTTCGTAAACTCTTGGTGTGCAGCTTTGGGGAGAAGGGTGATCAGAGGTAAAATGAGGTCACTCAACTACATAGGGGTGAGTTGTCACAGGGATCCAGGTTCTTTCTACTGCACTATAACTGTGCCCTTTTACAATAAGCAATAGTCTCAGAAGAGGCACCACTTGGGAGTGTTTCTCACAAAAAGACTAGGATAAATGAACAGTGGTGGAAGCAGTTGGTAAAATGAATTAGATTTACACAGAGTGACATTGATGGGCCTTTAGATTATTGTGCTCAGCAAATAAGACACAGAATAGTGCCATATATGTAAATTGCAAGCATATGACACAAAAGGACAACATAAGGGTTCATTGAAATTGTCTCACCTAAGTAAGTGAGAACAACGAGAGTGAGATATAGGGATAACAGAACAAAGAAAACAGGACAGGGGCAGGTATAGCTCATTGTTAGCGTATCATGAGCTAGGAGTACATCAATTCAACCTTCACCATGCCAACCTCTCTTTCCTACCTCTCCTCCACAAATCATGGAGGCTAACTCCTGCACAAGCTCCTCTTCTACCCCAGTTCATGTGAACCATGCAACTAGCCATATTGTCTTCCAGGTACAAAGAGAAACCACCATCCAATTGTTTGACAAAACACAGGGACTGGGTGAAGCGGCCTTGCCCCCTGGACAGCCGGCGGTGGATGTTTGTGGGAAAGGGGTTGGATGACTTCAGGAAAAGCTGCCCGTCTGACCAAGGTCTCATCATTCGTGGTCCTGAAGAGGGCTTCTTGCCCCAGAGTCCTCACAGACCTCCCCGACCTGCACCTCAAAAGGGGCAGAATGTACCGCCTAAGGAAGCAGAATTGTTTCCCAAGCTCTCACCAGCCCAGCAGGCACGGAAGGCATTCCTGGTGGAGGCGGATGCCCGACTGACCCTGCACCCCTTGGCTCTCTACCCCAATTTGGAAGAAAGCATGCCTGCAGAGGTGATGTCTTGGGGAGGGCCTTTAATGGGACTTTGCAAATAACCTCTTAGGTGCCTGGGGAGTTCTGTTGAAGGGGGGACATATTTGTGAAGGCCAGATAGACACAGAATTTGGTCACCTTGAAACAAAGAGGTCTTTATTTAGGGCGCTAGTCTGACACTTTAGAAGACATATCTAAGCAGCCTTTGAATTGTTTCCAGTCGACACTTAAACACTCAAAGACAGCCAGGATAGTTCGCTCTCACACTCCATGTGCTACTGGGGTTAGGCCAGAAGTGGTCAAGTTCCACTAGATGCAGTGCATGCAGATGGGTGGTGGGGCCTTCTACAGGCGTACTTGTTGAGTCTCAGCCCTGGGTCTGTGGCTGCCAGCTTTGTTTCAGTTTCTCGCTGAAGGTAGATGTTTCTGTCCAAGCCTGAGCAGTATGGGCAGGAGGGCTCAGCTTCAAGGACCTCTTGACATTGTTTTGGTTTTCTCTGAATGATTCCATCTTGTTTTCTTTCTTTTTAAATATTTCTGATTAGGATAACAAACATCTCCCAGTGTGAGAGGACTTATGGGACCAGAAACAGCTTTCCTTTCTCTGCTCCCAGAAGACCAATGAGCAATAACATAAAAGCCTTTCTTTGCTTCCTGTCAGTACAACCTCTAAAGGTCCAGCAAACAGAGAACATTTGACTTCTTTTCCCATGAGGGTCTACCAGTCCACTTTGCTTGTGACATTTTGCGGGGAGAAAGTAATTGGGGCAATTGCTCAGTCTTGCTTCTTTCACTTTAAGATCCACTTAAGGAGTGTCCAAAAGCACTTGCTACTCTGTGGAGGGTAGGGGACCAAGAACCTGAAAGGTGAGGGGCAAGTTTACCAGGTTGTCAAACAATAACTTTTCCATAAATATCTAATTCATCTGACCTCTCCTAGGTGTTATGGGACTAGAAAATTGATTTCCTTGGTTTAGCATTGTGCTCCTGAGCAAATTTCTGTTAGATTTAAGGCAAAGGGGCCGGATGGCTATTGGGCTGGAAGTTCGCAGACCCTATCATCCTACCCTGTAGTCTGTTCCCTACACAATACGGTATGACAGTTGTTCAAAAGGTAGATACCTCTGCTCAGAGCCCTTCTGTGCACCTTGTCACTCAAAGTCAAGTCCTACGTGGGTTGGGAGGCCCTGGTCTCCACCTCTCTCCTGCTCTTTCCCACACCTAAGTTGATGCTCACTCTCCTGCCAGCACTCTGGCCTCTCATCTGCTCTCTGAACATCCATGGGTATGTCTAATTCCTTCATTCTTATACCATGAACACCACCCCGGATATTTCCTGGGCTTGGCCCTACATTCCTTTGGGTCTCTGCCCAATGTGCCTTGCTGGGGAGACCTATATAAAATGGCACATCCCTTATACCCTCCTTCTCAATCCCTTCCCACAATCTAATTTTCATCGCAGATCCCACCTGTCACTACCAGCTCCTCACTAGACTAAAAGCTCTACAAGGGCCGAAATTTGGTGTCATTCACTGTGTACCACCAATGCCTGGTGTGGTAGATGATAAACACAAATTTGTGAATAGTGACTAGATGAATGGATAAAAGATCAGTTGCAGACAAGTCTGTAGAGGACATGTAAAATTTCTAACACATTCTTTTCCATCTGAGGCTTTCCTTCCCTGCCTTTTGCAGGCCAGAACTTCAGACAAACAGATGGTTCCACAGACTCTCAAATGACACCTAGAACTGTGGTCCACACCTGACTTCCCCAACTAGATGTATTGACTTCTTTCTGAAAACTGACTTCTCTTCTTACTCTACAGCCATGCTACCAGAAGCAATAATTCAAATTATTCCCAAAATAATAGTGTTTATTTTTACAAAACAAAGTCTATGGCCTGCTCCCCAGTGTCCATTTTAGGCCCAAACCTGCCACTGTGGTCCTCATTGACTTGGTCTGGCCTGCATTTGGGAGGAATGAGGCTGGAGCCTGGTCAGTTCAGACCATGAGAGCTGCCAGTGGAGGGAAGGGGGTTTGTCAAGGGAAAATCTAGCTACTGTCTTCATGGGAAGAACACATGCTTGGCAGTTATCTACCATGGAAATCCTAGTGGCACTGAACTCAAGGGGTCAGTTGGGAACCAATGTCCATCCAGGGGCCCTATTCCATCCAGGAGAGGTGCAATTTCAGTGCAAAGTTTGTCTGCCTAACATCCAGGTGATGGGAACTTACCTCACCACACCCAGCACAGAAGTTACACAGGTACTGAATTTGACCTACTGAAAGGAAAAGCAAAGGGACAAATTGGTCTGTTTTATCTTAGAATCAGGAGATCCCCTTCTCGCCAAGGCTTTTTTTTCTGTTTGCTGCTCTTATTAAAGGTGTTGGAAGTGCTGGATCCAGACCGGAAACTGAAGGACATATGGGCTTCTTGTCAGAGCACCAAGACAAGACCAAAGGAAACAACAACGTTTTTTAAAAAATGTTCCCCCCTGGGCTACCTGGAACCGTAAGTATTATTCTTAACTACTTGTTCATTCCTGCTGCCCGATGAAGCAGTCTAGGAAATACCATCTCAAACACCTTTACATTTAGAATAATTTTGAGAAGGAAGTGTAACTAATTTCCCAAGGAGGGAAAGGGTCTCCTTTGAATATTGTTTATGTTATCAATGCCTGTGAATTTTTCATCAATGGAGCAGATATAGATGTGTCTACAGGACTCTAAAGAGTTGTTTGAGAAAAGAAATAGCAGGGAACCTGATTAATTGACTCATAATAGCTTTCTAAATTTTCTATGGCAGAAACCCTATTGTGCTACATGGTTGGAAGCAGCAGTAGGTTGGATAACCAAAGGGGGTGGGGAGGAAAAGAGGGAGAGTGAGAGGGAGGGAGGGAGGCTATCAGAGAATGAAGGAGGGAAAGAGGGAGGGAATAGAGAAAGAAGTAAATGATGCTCTCTAAGTAAGTGTGTATTCACTTGTTAGCATAACAGGTGACATAAAACCTTTTTGGAGCATGGATCTGTGGTTGAAATCCAGTCACCTTTCTTACATAAACCACACTAGTAATGCCACCTTCTTCAAAATTTTCCAAAGCACCAAGCTTAATTTTCATAGAAATAATCATTTTTGCATCATGCTCTTATGTTCACAATTCACATAATTATTAATTAAAACATAAAGGCAAAGATAAGTATACTTGAAAAAATAAGTTTAGGAAATGCAACTGATTTGGAATTCAATGATGTCACGGATGGACCCTGAAGAGTATGAATAATGTAGAGAGCAGCCAAATCACAACCCACAGACCACTTACTAGGACCCAGGCCCACAGTCAGGGTGTTTGGAGGAACTGAATATGACTTATTTACATGGAGGTAGAGTAACAGAAAGTTCACACTGCATTAACTTATACATGGTTGTTAGGGTGAGAAATGAGGTGGTAAAAACTACACTATTCTGACTCTCAGGATACCCCCTGGTAATTTGGGGACAACTTTGTACACTCAGCTCTGCCTCTCTCTTATGAAGAGGCAAAGGGAGCACTAACTCTCTGCTTCTCCCTTCTGGAGGAGCCTCACTCTAGTCTGCTGAACTGGGGTCTGGGAAACTCATTTCTGGGTTTTGGTACAACTCTTGTCCTCCAACATGTCAACTGTCAATATGAAGGTAATACTTGGTTTCATCTTTGTTCTTTTTATGATTTTCTATGTTGCTCACAACCTGGATGGGAGGGAGAGTGTATCAACTTTATTGGTCTACATTGTCCTGTGAGCATCCTTGCTTAATTCTTTTTGAGGAAAAAAAAATCAACATTATTAATTGAGCATCTACTGTAAGTCATGGACAATGCTAGATTCTGAGAACATATTGCAGGCTAGGACCTCTGTCCACAGGGTGGTTGCATCAGGTGATTGTGAGGGAACATTTAGTATTGAGGGTATGAGTCTTAGTTCACAAAGCCATGTGCTCATAAAATATCACTTTTATTTTTATTGATATTTGATCCTAAGCTTTCATCCTACTAAATAACAAACATTCAAGCTTAGCCATTATTTGTACTACACCAATGTAAGAAAAATTCCCAATAATTGCAGGATTGATCTATAACTTTTTTCTAGTCTCTAACTCTTTTTTCTTCCAATTTTGCTACTTTGTTACACTCGCTACATCTTGGGTGCACAATCACTCCCTTCTTCCCCCAATTCCACAGCACCTAGCATAATTACTTCAATGAGGTTGGGCTTGTACATGATATAGAATTTCCCTTTACTGTTAAGCAGTCATCAGTGAATCACACAAAACTCTCTAGGCCAAGAAAATATTTATAATGGGTTATCTACTTAAAAGGGAGAAAGTAAGACCATAGAGGATAAGAACAAAATTTGTATCTTAAAAATTATTTTGTAAAAAAAATGAATCTATAATTACATAAAGCTAAATTCTTTGGTTAGCATTTACCTTAATTTCTTGTTGCCACTAATTCTCAAACAACAAAAATCTATTATCTTAGTGCTCTGAAGGCCAGAAGTAGGAAATCAGTATTACTGTGCTGAAATAAAAGATAATTGGAAAAGTCAACTTATAGAGGTAAAATGCTACCTAAATTTTAGCTTCTCTAACTAGTCATTATATACTTGTCTTTATAATATTAATAATAGGAACATAATCTTTGAAAAATTAACTTATGTGAGTGTGCAGGAGACCGTTAGAAATATTTTTTGATCTTCTTTTTCCCATGATACTGTTTGAGATCTACTTCGATTCATGATGTCTCCTACTGTAATTCTGTGATAACCTCATTATCTATAGTCCCAAGAAGACCCCCGTGCCACATTCAGGCCAATGGCTTTATAAAGAGGAAAGGACAGGTGAAACAGATTTGCTCCACGAAAATGGTTCTCTACTTCACAAAAATGTCCGTCAAGCGGTTCGTGACTTCTGCAACTGGGCCACTGCCTTTGTAAGTTACAACCTGCTTTGTGAAGTCAAATTCAAAGTTGCTCTTGCTAAAAATTATTGTTTGTTGTAGTTTAAGTAAGAAATTCAAGTTGTACAGCAGTCTTTTTTACTTTCCCACCATTTATAATGGGTGCGTTAGTGGTGGGTGTGGTGTGGTATCATACATGTGGAGAGATGGGATTCTGTATTTCTGAGTCATAGATAGTGTTGTGAACCACTGTTACCTTACTATAAAAATTATAGAGTAATTTAAAATAAAAATGTTCTTCAGAAAAAATATGTTCTTAGAGATGAACTATTTAAAAAGTTTACAAATCTGCAGCCAATTTGAATGTTTATTATTTATATCTCAAATCATTCATGTTGTTATATTTATAAGTGACTATTTTCTCAGCTACATTGAGATATAATTGATATATTATGTTCTGTAAGTTTAAAATTATTTCATACATGTGTATGTTGCAAAATGATTACCACTACAGGGTTATTGAACACCTTGCATAATTATTTGTATGTGTATATGGAGGTAAGATTGGTGAGAACATTTGAGATCTACTTTCTAAGCCACTTTTATGTTAACAACAATCACCATGTATGGTTTCCCCATGTCTGTGTGGGTTTACTCTGGATACTCAGGTTTCTTCCCATGTCCACAGATTAGATTCATTGGTGTGCCTACATTGTCCCAATCTGAGTGAGTGAGTGTATGTGTTCAGTCTTTGATAGAAGGGTATCCTGTCTGTGGTTAATGCCAGCCTTGTTCCTGAGCTGCCAAGGTAATCTCCAGTCACCCACAACCCTGAGCTGCAATAAGCAGTTTAGAAAATGATTGTTGAATATTGGATATGTTTTGGATCTTTAGAAATTTGTCATATCATCATTTGAGTCTTGCTCTCTCCTTAAGCTTGCTATGTAAAAATCCAGAAAGATAAGGACTTTTTCCTCATCGATATAAAAAAAAAAAAAGAGAGAAAGAAAGAAATTGTCATGTTTTTGTTAGCAGAATTATGCCATGGTAACTTGACCCTTATTTATACCAAATAGCCCATGGTGAAACTGGTTATTTTTCTTAAATTGACAGTTTCCAAGAACTTGTTGATACTGTTAAACAAGGATTTAAAGCACCTCTAGGGACACCACCTTACTGAAGTTTGAAGAGGTTTGCTTTTGTGGAACAACCTGAGTTTTTCCTAATCCTTAGCTTCTCACATCAACTCACTGTTTTTCCTGTAGGTCCTAAATTGCACACCTATAAAATTCCTCAGATCTCAATGAATGCTGACTAAGCATTACCCCTCCTCCAAGCTACCTCTTCTCTAGCCATGGTGAAATACCCTCCTCAGATTAAAGATGAGGCCATTTGTCCTTGACTCATGCTATGTAATATTCTTCCAGGGTTGTTCAAATATCAATGAAGAGTTTATCCTGAAACAGTTCAACATTGACTATCGGAGCAAACCAAGTTGTGATGTGCTTGGCAGAGTGAACCTGAACCAGGTTCCTCTGGAGTTCAAGAAGAGTGCAGAGCTAAGTAAACTGCAGGAGTCAGAAAATTTCCATAAACTACACTGTGAGCAAAAACAACAGGTAATTGAAAAGGGGGAGAAGCTGGAAAATCAAAGAAAATTAAATTGTATTAAAATCCTAAGTGTTCTTAAATTCTGGTACTTCAGGGACATTGGCCTTTTTAGTAGAATCCGTAAATGTTTTTAATGCTTAATACATACTTGGGAGCCGGGCACGGTGGCTCGTGCCTGTAAACTTCAGCCTATGAAGCAGCAGGGGCTAGGGATCGCGGTTCCAGTCCCGCCTGGGGCCTGTAGCGAGACCTAGTT
>PVHY01014761.1:0-37635 GCA_004024945.1 Uropsilus gracilis | reverse complement strand
CATGTTCCAGCGCTTGGAACACCCCATGGAACAGGTGACAGGTCCGCAGAGTAACTTCTGGGGAACGTCCGTGGGAGGACGCTGAGGGATGCGCTCCTTCTGGGGGGGCTCGCCTCTGCTGGGCCTGGTCACCAGCGCATCTGATGCAGCACAAGGAGCTCCCGCTCCCTTTGAAGAGAATCCACCAAGCAAGCTAAGAAGAATGGGCGGCTCTAAAAGCATCCAGAGCCACCCACCCGCAGGCGGGCACCTGATTAAAAGGCATCCCTTTGGGCCTGGCTGTGGGGTGCAGTTTCATAAGCCCGGGGGTGGATGGCCCCATTATGGCCGTTCTCCTGTTCCTGGGAGCATTTCTGCAAAGGCACACCGCAGGATCAGCCCTCCCCCCTCCCCTTCCTCTCCTCCTCCCTCTCCCCTTCCATCTCCCCTTCCCACTCTGGACTTCCTCAGTCCCCCAGGAGGCTCCCATCTGCGCCCCTGCCTGAGGCTGGCTCCTCACACCTCCTGCCTCCCTTCTCACGACCTTCAGCCCTTCCCAGTGCAACTGCCCTCTGCTAAGGAGTCAAATGTGTGGGTGTCCTGGCCCAGTTCACCCTGCAGAAGGGGGGGGCAGGGGGAGTGGGGGCGCCTCTTGGCCTGCAATCCAAGAGCAGGAATGGAGGTCGTGGACGATGCCCAGTGGGGCAGGGCTGCCCGAGGTGCTGCTGGAAGACGCCAGGGGAAGTGAGCAGACGGAGCAGCCAGGGTGACTGGGCAGCGGCCTGGGAAGAAGGAGACCCCCCCAACCCCCACACCTTCGCATCAGCCATTCCCAGGAGCTTTGAAAGAGCGTTGGTGCCTTTGCAACACATAAAAAGCAGCTTCTCCAAAGAGCAATCAGCTCAGCAGAAGGGACAGTGAAGCTGCCCACGTGCCAGTGACCTGGGTCCGGGCCGGGCCTCCATCTCCCTACCTGAGGCCTCGGGGCACCCAGAGCAGGTGGCCATGACCATAACCAAGAGTCCCCTGCCCCTGCGGTAGCTCCGGCCGTGCCTCCTCCCCTCCCCAGCCTCCCAGGGCGCCCACGGCCTGCCTGCCTCAGTTTCCAGCGTGGAAGGTGAAAGTCCGGCCCTAAGAGTCCACCTCGGTCGTGTGGCGCCCAGGGGCACGTGTGGGGCCGCTGGTGCGAAGCCCTGACGCCTACTGCTCCTGAGACCGCATGGCGTCTCCTTCAGCGGGTAGAAGCAAGACGCATCCCCACTACCCAGATGTTACCGGGCCAGGGTGGGGGCCAGGATGCTAGACACCTACTGTTCACACGTGTGGGGCAGCTAGACCAGGCTGTGGGCACCTGCCCAGTGCCCCTCACACAGCCCTGACCCCTCTGGTCGCTCAGGGTTGATCCCTGATGCTGGCATTTTCATCTGATGCTTCTCACTTGCCCGGTTCCTTCTCCAGCGCTGTTACTGGAGCCCCTATGCGAGCAGGCCTCCTAGGAGGAGCTGCGGTCTTCACAGCTTAGGCCGAGTTCTGAGGAGGAGATGGGAGCATGGACCCTTCCTGACAGATGGGAAAGCTCAGCGCAGAGAGATGGCGGGACCTCGGGGGTCAGATGCTCATTGGAAGTGAGGTCAGACCCACAGCCCAGCACAGCTCCCTCTGTCCCCTCCTGGGTCCGAGCTCAACGTATGGCCCAGAGGAGGCCCGTGAACCTGCGTGGAGCAGGCCCAGTGCACTCATTCGCTGTGGACGGAGTGCTCTGCCCTTCCCCCAGCCACACACCTGGCCTCCGTGATGGGTCATGGGGGGACGGGGGCTTCTGGTGGCAGATTAGCTCTTGAGTGCAGAGCCCTGGCCCTCAAGAGCTTGCAGAGCTGCCCCTGTCTGTCATGTGATGCTAGAAGGGAGAGACTTTGATGGACGAGCCCATGCCTACCCCTGGAGACTCCCAGAAGCTTCTGCTGGTGTGCACCACCCGTCCAGGCCACGCCACTGCAGCCCAGCCCAGCCCAGCTGCATGTTCAGGAATTTACAGACTGCGGCCGTTTCTGATTAAAATGGGTGGCGACATGAGCTCAGGCCTTAGCTTGGAGGATCTGATCCTGTCTTCTGGGGGGTTGGCCCAGCTGTTCCGCTCACCATCTAATGAGTCCCAACGACAGGGATCTTCGCCCCAAGAACAAGATGTACAACCCGCCACCCCATCCGGTGGTGATTAACACCTCGCTTCTTCCTAACTCGGAGCCAGATGAATCCTGGTGACTGGGGTGCTTGACAGTCCTTCCCACCTCTCCCACCGTCAGCTTTGTTTCTTTGAACGAACCCCCGAACGTGGAATTCTTTGAAAGAGTTCCATCTTGGTGGGACTCTCTACCAATCCTGATCTTCTCGACTAAATCGTTAAAATGTCTGTGAGTTGCCATTCCCCAGCGGCTGAAACCTGATTCCTGTTGTAAATCACCACGGCAGGACTCTCTTAAGTAAACACACATAGCAGACTCATGCCCCAGCTCTGGTAGTTCCCAGTGTGATGGGTCGTTCCAAAGAGAATCTCCTTTCTAGTCACTGCTGTCCACTCTCAAGATACTGCATGTGCAAGTCCACCTTCACTACAACAAGGTCCACCAAGCAACAGGCTCTCCCTTGCAAGAACACCCTTCTGGAGTCACAAGTTGGGCCCACACCTAATCAGCATTTTTGTTCCAAACTTGGCCGAGGACTCATGGCCCAGCCAACGGGTGCGTGACACAGAGTCGGGAGAGCGCGCTCTAACCGATCCCAAACTGTTCCAAAAGCTGTAACAATGGTCTGAACACAACATGCTGAAATGGAACAGGCGCAAATGTGAATTTGAAAATCAAAACCCCCAACAATTGCACACATGAATAATTGGGCTTTATCAATAACACATGTGGAAAAGACACAGGGCTTTTAATTGACATTAAGCTCCATATGAGTCAACTGTGTGATGTTGTTGCCAAAACACTAATGCAATCTGAGGCCAGGAGAACAGAAATAGAAGCAGTCTTTCAAAACAAGAGGTCATCGTCCCACCCCATTCCGAACCTATGAGACAGCACCTGAATGTTAGGCTGGGTTCCGGAGCATTCTCGGTGGTGGAAGGACTTGGATTCGTGCTACTGGGGAGTAGCAGAAAAAACTCAGAGCTGGGGTGAAGAAAGCCATGGTGAGAAAGTTAAAGCATCGGAAGTATTGCCATGTAGAAGGAGAAACAGCTCCCCTGGGAGACCGTGACGTTGGCCATGGCGTGGCATTTAAGAGCCGTGACCAGGGCATGCACTGACAATTTGAGATATTTTAAATGGAATGGGCTGCACTGGGGAAAAGGAGCTGCTGATGGAGACATGAGGATGATATGGACAGTCACGTAATGGAGGGTTTTAGAGGAGCTCTGTCCCTTTAAAGTCAAGGCTGGGGACGGGGGTGAGATGAACCGTGGCCTGAGCAAGACCCCATACCACCTTAGCTCACACAGAAAGCTCATGGCTGGGCAATTCTGAAGCCATTTGTTACATTTCCCTGTTTCCTTTACATGGCTCAGTGGACATGGAAGCTCTTAGAAGTCAAGGCTGATGCCTTGATCAAGAGCTCCCACCACTTCCTCCTTGTTCCTTCTAGGATGGGGTGGGCCGGAGCCCACAGTGAGTGGGGCTGATTGAGCATTGCCATGATGTATGTCTGTGAGTGGCATGCCCCCCTCCCACCCCGGGGGTGAAGGCAGGTGTTACTTTAGCCTACGTCATGACAACCCTGAGACTCTCAAGCTTGCAGACGACCCTCTGGCAAACCACTGCTTCTTCATCCTTTTGGAAAAAATAAAGTTTCTATTCCCTAAGACAGCTGGCCCTGAGAAACAGGAGCATGCTGGGAATTCTCCCTGAGTCTCAAGGTTCTGCTTGTGAAACAAAGAGAGAGGATTGCCAAGGTCCCTTTGAACTCTGGTGTTCAGTGAACCTCATGCTGTGAGCTGCCTGAGGAGCCTGATGACTGTCTTTTCCACACATTCCCTTCTCTTCCATCTGTGCTTCTTCAACAACTTGGAGGCTCTCAGACCTGAGCTGGGAGTGTTAGCACTGCGTTCTGCACACAGCGTTCCACATGCCTGGAAATTAAATATGTAGTGAGTGATAAATATTTGAGCTGCCCCGGGGCTGATGTGTGTACTGTCTTTACTCTGGTCATTTTGATCTAGCATCTTTTATTTGCTTGTTCGTGCTCTAGCGCTGACCCATCTCTGTGAGCATCACCACCTCTGCCGGCTGGGAGAACAGCCACCAGCCCTGTTGTCACAGCATCCCATCTCTGCCCGCCATCCCTTCTTGAGGGTGAAGAAAGGATGGGATCTTCACGGGCTCTGACACCACAATGGACCACTTTGGCCTGTAAGATGCTGACTCTGGCAAGTCTCGGGACTTGGTGGAGATGTGCACATTCCACAGATATCTATCTTATGACTCTCTTAACTATCTGCTTTTTCCATTCTTGATCTATTGCTTTTGAAATGTTGTCTTGGCAGCTTGGTTGCCCACATCATTGGAATGGATGTGGGTCGCATATTGATTAAAATTTGCCCTACTTTCCCCTCTCTGTTCCCAGTCGTCCTTCTTATTTCTTCTCTCTCTGTTTTCTTCCCTTCTTTCCACTCTTGCTCCTCCAAAACTGCTGTGATGACTCATAAGAAGAGCAGCAGGAAAGGTGCGATTGAGAGAGCAGAATCAGGCACAAGGGGGTATCACATGGTCTAGCAAAGGAGCCCTGCCCTTCCCGGATGGGACACTGTGGTGTGAGACAAGGATGGGGGGACACAAACTGGCATCTCTCAGCACATTTCCCAGATAAGAGGCCATTGGCGAAGACGATGAGGACAACTCCTGGCACTCACCACAGAGAACTAAATAGAACAGCAGCGACCATTATGGACACAGTTCTGAACCTCCTACTTCGAAAAGTATGGTTATGATGGTGGGTCGAAATGGGCAAAAGCTGCCAACCAACAAGCCACAGGGGGAAAAAAAATCACCTCTTAAAATGCAACTCCTGCCACCCAGCTTTCCTCACCTGTGTGGAGAAGTTGCCAGTCAAATGCAGTTCAACAACAGGTTTTTATTAACAAGGGAATTAACCAGGAAAACAAAAAGTCCTCAAAGTCACAAGTGACCAGTTATTTCACCCCAGGTACTGTTTAGTCTGAAAGTCCCAAACACATGTCCAAGACGGTGCCCTTCGCACCTCCAAACCTGAGGCAGGCACTCAGCAAAGTCCAGTCTTTCTCCAGCATCTTCCCTCTGCTTCTTCTCTCTCCAGTGTACCACGCTGCTCCACCTCTCCAAGTACTTCAAACTTCTTCCACAATTGCTGATGCACAAGTCAGCTGTCCCCATCCCTGGCCATCTCCAGGCACCAGCTCACGAGGCTGCCTTGCTGCGGTGCCACACATTCCACACTGGCCACTCTTCTGCCGACCACCATGGCTCCTCGCCACCACCAGCTCACTCTTCAGAGGGATTCCCTTGGTAGGTCCCATGGACCTGTTCCCTCAGTTGGCCACTCTCATCTCTTTCCTTTCCTTTTTTTCTGCTCCTTCCTTTTATCTGCCTTTTGGCATGTCTCACTTATTCTTGTGGGTCTTTCTCTCAGACCCCAGCCACCAGGGTGCCCTGGCACCAACACAATTTAACTGTGTTACTCACAACCCCGTATCAGTTATGGCATGTCTTCTCCTAGGCCTCAAAGGAAGCATTGCTTACAACCAATGTCCCCTTATTTAAAGGTTGACATGGTCATGGTCAGACTGGAGGGTGGGAAAGAGTAGCCTGGGGAGAGGGGAGGGACAATAATTGCTGATATCTCGCCCAGTCCATGGTGGGTTCTCAGTAACGAGGGACCCTGTCAAGGGCACAGTTTCCAGGCAACTAACTGGTTCTCAACACCCACATATGCCCACCTGAGCTCTTGTTCACCTGGGATGGTTCCTGGGTTTGAAGTAACGCTCTCTGATGAACACCAGCAGACCACCGCCTTCCAGCAAAACCCTGCCCCAGGCATTTAGAAAGCACATCTGGATGAAATACCTGTCTTCTGATCAATCACATCCAGTATCTCGAATGTTCTGGAAAGACTCAAGTGGATGCTGAGCTGGAGAGACGCACAGGGAGGGGACCCATCCAGAGCCTGCAGGAGCAGCGACCCCAAACTCATGTCTGCCCTGATGCTGAGCCAATACCCGCGCCAGGGAGAGCCCTGGTGACCAGGTCAGGGATCCTTAAGACGGTGGCATCCTTTCAAGTAGAGACACAGTTGTCCAAGTCGTCACAGTTCATTGAGAGCAGAAGGCGCCATGAGCAACACACCAAGACCCACAACTTCTCTCCTTACGGCTCCTTTTCTCGCTCTTTCCTCTGATGCTGCAGAGTTTGTTTTCCCCGAGGGAAGCCTTTCAATCTAGTCTCCAAAGCTGTAGTTCGTCTCCTTGAGAAGGTCCAGGCTTCTTGGCTTCACTCAGAACAAAGCAGCATGTGCTGGATTTGACCCCAAACTAGGGCCCCTCCCCCCACAAGCCTCCATTTTCCTTCCATTTGTCCAGTTTGATTTTTTGCACCAAAGAAACTTTCGTTAGTTCTGAGACGACATCGTTTCACGCTGATACAAGGGAAACACCACATATTCTTAGGTCTCTTCTGTGTGTGGGTTTGGGGAGGGGGCTCAGGAAAAGTCCATTCCTGGGAGCTGAGTGCTGCAAGTCCTCTGCCCTGTAGTCACAGGGCATCATTTTTGCGTGCTGAGATGTCCCTCTCGAAGGCAGCCCTATGGGTGAGGATGAAGATGGAGTCCCGACCCTGACCCCAGAAGACACGCACTCTTGCTCAGCCTGCCTGTGGCTCCTGGGGTATTTCTCACGCTGGTGAGAAGAAATTAGGGGATCATCGTCTCACCATCCTTTCCTCGCTCACCACCTGCGCCTCTGTGCTCTTCAAATGACTTCAAGTTGCTCACATCTCTACAGCTTGTAAAATTTCTTCTAAGATTAATTCTTAGAAAGGCTATAACCCTACTGTAATGGATGTGCAAGATGCAGAAATAAGAAATAAAAATCAGGGATGATTTTGGCCTCCACGGCCTGACTCCGTACATATTCATGAATAAATGTGTAGGTTTCCTTCTTTGTATAAATGTATTAACACACGTACACATCCACATTTGTTTGATTTTTAAAGAATTAGGATTTTATATAATCATTCTATGCAATTATGCATTCTTATTACTCAATTTAATTATATGCACATTACCATTTCATTGAAATGTTAAGTGTGTTTTAAATGGATAAATAATATGCCAACATAGGATACACTGTTACTCCATTAATTATTCCAATATTAGTAAACATTCATGTTTTCAGTTTATCACTATGGAAATAGAGCTGTAATCATCATGAGTATTTACAAATACATAAAATTATGAAGCACATGAAATAACTTTTTCATCTACAATAAGCAAGTCAGTAAGTAAAACCTTGCGTTAACTAGGTTAAGAGACTACACAAGGAGTTTTAACAGGCTAGGTGATCACATGTGCAAATGTCCTGTGGTAGGAAGGAGGGTGGCAAAAATAATGTTGCTTGCTTAAATAAACAGCACCAATGAAGTAAACATAATGGGAAGAGTACAGAGAAGATACATAGAGAAAATAGAGGAAGTAGGCATGGGGTCTTCATCTTAAAAACCAACAACAACAATTTTGTTTCAAAATTATGTTTGGGAGATGGGACATTACCAGAGGCACTTGCAAAGATCCTTTCATCTCTCAAATGGTCTGAAGGGGAGGCAGGGTGCTCACAGATGGGATAACTAGAAGCTCCTACCACAGCTCAAGCAAGGTCGCTATGGCCAGATCTGCAACGTAGATGCTTATTACAAGACAAATAGATGAGTTCAAGATATGTTTAGGAGGCAAAAATGAAGGACATTTTCTGTAGATGAGATATGGGGTATGGGATATGGGTGGGAGGGAAGAAAACAATGTCCAAGGTGAGTCCTGGAGCTCTGCCTTGCAGGAAGGTGATGAGCAGAACCCCGCTTGGTGGGGGAAGTTTGTGTCCTGTTTGGAACTCTCAGAGTCTGTATCTTTGGGACTCACACCTTGTGGAGTGGCCTGGTTCTGGGGGGAACAAGGGACCCCCTGATTTCTATGTGGTCATCAAACATGGACCTGGATAAAATGTTGTGGTAACAAAGAAGGACAAAAGTAGCATCTGGAACTAGCACCGAAGTTCAAGGGGATGAGACAAAACAGGCAACGGTGAAAGAACAAAGATTTCCAGAAACTACTAGCAATGCAAAAGAAGGTGGCTGGGTGAATGAATGCTCAGGCGGGTAAGTGAATACTTCCATTTTAGCTTGTCAGGCAATTTAATGGCATCAAATGTCCATGTCTGCCGAGATGGGAAGGAGAGTGGGATCCAGGCGAGAGGCTCACGATATCCACGGTTTCTATCAACAAGGGACACAAGTCTGGATGGAAACCAAAGATGGAGGCCGCCTGCCAGTTCATCCTGGCTGCACGCTGATCTTGGTGCTAGAAAGGGAGGCTGGGCAGAAGCGGGTGGTCCACACTAGCCTGGCTTCAGGTTGTAGAGGAAGGAGCAGGACCAAGCAAAGCTAAAGGCTTGGAAAGACCTTCTGAGGCAACAGGGGGTGGATGCCATGGGCATACTGAGAGGCTGTCTTCATCGTCTTGGGCTGCTCTAATGAGGTACCGTGATGGGATGGCTGAGGAAAGGGTGCTTTTTTCTGCTATCAAGGCTGGGACGTCTCAGATCAGGGTGCTGGCATGGCCAGGGGTAGGCAGATATTCTCCTGGCTCTTCCATTCAGTCATGTTCTCATCCTCTCATCACAGACAGAGATCTTTCTCTTTTGATGAAGGCATTCATACAAACATGGAGACACGGTCCTCAAGACCACTCTAACCAAGAGTCCTCCCCAGACCCCACCACCAAGCATCGCATTGCCACAGGGCTTGGCATAGGAACTCAGGGGTCAGGGAACACAACTATTTAGGCAGCAGCTGATACCATCTGAGAAAGGGAATAAAAGGTGTGCAGGAAAGAGAAGGGGAGAGAAGGAGCTGAAATGTGCTTCTATCAGATGCTACTTCTATTTGCTCTTTCATTTTTCCACTTCTCCCTGCTACTAGCTGATGGTTAGACAGGTTCTTCGGTTCTTAATAGCAACTGGAAGAGAAGATGAGGGCTGAAAGGGGAAACCTGTGACCCCCCCCCAAAGTTTTCAATTGTGCATTTGGCTCCCTCAGTGCAGGCTGTGACCCTCTGGGGTCAAGCTTCCACCAGACCAAGTCTTGAACACCAAATGAACATGCTCCGGGATAGTTAGGTCCTGCGAAAAGATGGAAGTGGGGTGACTGTCCACCCAGAGAAGGGCTGTTATGATCCAAATGGGCCCCAATTCCATGAGTTATTCACCAGAGGTTACCCTAATGGTGAAGAGCTTCGGAATCTTAGTAGTTCACGGTCGTTCACCTGGCACATTTTCATTGACTACCTGCTCTATCTCAGCACTGAGGCTATAACTGAGCACAAGCAGACTTGGTGTGTAACGTCCTACGTTAACCTTGGCAATAGTTTAGCTCTTCATCTGATTCTGCAAGAAATACCATTTGCCTTCATCACTGCATCTTCCTCAATGTTGCAGCTAAAACACTTGACTACAAAGTCTCAGATCGGTAACTCGCCTCAACATTAGCCACCAGATAGACTTGAACAGCATCATCGTTTTCCTGAATGTCAAGGTGAGTCCGCCTGTTTGCAGTCCTGTTTGAGTGAGTCCGCCTGTTTGCGTCCTTCCCTGATCTCTCTCCTCCACCTCTAGCAACATTGCTACTCGGGAAACAGACTCGGCTCTGGTCCCTCATCACAGTCATTGGGGCATCTGGAGGATTTCTCACTTGCATACATCCACCGGTCTAATCAGTTTCCTGTTGAATATGTGAGTCAAGAAATGGAGGATCCCTAAAACCTGATCATATATTCATTCCTCTGACCACAGACAAATTGGGCTTTTCTCACTTGATACATGACTTGGAAACAGACAATAAATTTTGTCTTTTTTTGTAGTTTGTTGTAAGCTGCCTTTCAGTCTAACTTCTAACCTCTATCTACTCATGCCCCCGAGAAGTGGTGGGGTTTTTCTTCACAGTCCAAACCCATTTAGCTCAGTTGAGCTGGTGCCCACATTTTATCACTTCTCTATGCATATATCTTTTATTCCAAACCATTTCCTTTCCATCACTACCCTAACTAAAAGCTACCCTTCGGGATAAAAGTTACCTCTGATTTAAGGCTCTTTCAATTCCACATACGAGTCCTTTAAAATGCACAATGGTACTTTTGAAACATACGAATGGTTCTTGTCTCACATTCAAGTCATCGAAAGATGATTTGAAGGATAAATTATGCCCAAAGAGTAATGACGGAGCAGAATTTGTTATAATGATTTGTGCCTAGAAATAGCAAAAAGACCATGGGACCCCATAATTTCACTTCTAAGAATGGACTCCTAACGTACACTGACAAGTCTCTGAAATAAAGTACAAACTGGGCTATTCTCTGTAGCTCTTGGATATATTAAATTATTCAAAGCTTCCCAAATACCCAAATTTTTTCAAATAGGGACTGGTAAAATAAACCATAAGATGAAGCAGTAAGAAACTATAAAAAGGGAATAAGACCATAACATTTAATAACAAAGGTGGTTCACAGTTTCGGGGCTGTACAAACTGCATGGTTTACACGGACTACCTGGCTTTCTTTGGGGAATCTGGGGCTGTTTTGTGTCCTACTCTGTCTAGAAAACCATCCTCCAGTGTAAAGTTTGGGTGTTGAGGAGTCTTTTCTGGGTGAAAACTGTCACTATGCTCCTCCATTTTTGTTTCAGCCATGGGAGAAGAGTGACCTGTGTGAAAGGGAACAAACAAAAGAAGTCTGCAAGGAGATCCCTGCAGCCTCCATCTGTGTCTTTACCTTTGTGTTCCAAGTGCATCCTGACGCCATCATTCCTCCCTGAGGGTATCTGTACATGGACTTCTGAAGTGTTCAGGATATCACCTGAATGGAGGTGGCTGTGGGGCCATCCGACACATCTATACTTTAGTGCAATCATTTATTTTGTGTAAGCATTTATTTAGTGCAATCATTATTTTGAAGTAAACCTTTACATTTAGGATAGCTTTAGATTTACAGTAAAGTTTCCCAGGTGTTACAGAGAGCTCTCATCTGCCACTCACCCACTTTCCCCTTTCACACCATGAATTTGTAAGACTCAAGAATAGGATGAAACTCGGTGTAGCACTTGGTATCTGACTCAGCAGAACTTCCCATTTCATTCAGATTGACCCGTTTTCCTCTATTGTCTACTATAGTCTACATTCTCTGTTCCAGGAGTCCATTTTTGGGACCTCATGCCACTTTGATGCTCTCATACTTTTCATGCTCTCTGGGGAATATGTTCTTTTTTTTTTTTTTTTTTTTTAGAAAAATTTGGCAAATCAATAGTATTTTTAATGTTTCACTTGGACTCTACTTCATTAATTTCTCCTTAAAATCATAGTATAACCTTCCTTTTACTCTTTAGAATATTTTTTAGCTCACTACTTTTCAGTCTTTCTTGGTACCTAAAATTGCATTTAAGAATTTGATTCTTCCTTTTTGTACCTACCATGTCCGGGCCACAATGAGTAATTTCCTCACTCATTATTTTCCCAAGTCATTAATACTTTCTTCAGCTACACCTGGTGCACTACATACAGGTATAAATAGAGGTAAAACTCATAACACGGAGGAAAGGTACAAGAGTGCTTTTCTTGAAGTCTACCATGTTCAACAGTTTAGTCTTTGGGACTGTGCAAAATGACTTCATAATCACAAAGTAAAATGAAGTTTAAGTAAAACAGAAGAGGCACCCAAAAAACTGAAATGAAAGAAATTACTCAAGCGGTACATAAAGTTGGTAACCTAAAAGAGGCTATTGGATTATACAAACTATGTGGAATATATTACAAGGACAGAAAACTGTAATCAAACTAAATTTTAACTAGTATTTGGTATTCATACTGTCACCAACAATGCTGTTTTTGTCAATAAAATTTTTGCATGTACATATATGCATGTATTATTAAGATAAACTAGTTACAAAAATAGATCACATAAGATTTCAATAAAAAAGACAAAATTAGAACATCAAGTATAATAGCCTTAAATTTTAACTTAAAATAGTTGATGGTTATACTATGTATTTTTACAAAAATAAACAGTTGTATTACAGTGTTGCCCATTGCAATGCTCTGTCAGTGGTGACAGCATCCACTGACAATAACTTTTGAGTTCCAAATTGTTATCTGCACATACCATCTCCCACTAAGAGGAACTGCTAGTTTTGGGGGTGAAATTACTGATTCTGAATCAGAGAAAATAAGTGTACAAAGAAGTATCGTGTATATTTATCAGAAAACAGAAAAGCTATCATTATCTGTTGGGGTTTTTGCCAAAAGAGTACACAGACGCCCATGTGAAAAGGCTCCCACAGACAAAAGAAGGAACAATTACACTGTCAAAAGGAAATCTGCTTATAATATTAGAACTCAACATCCTTGAGTTCATGAAGACACAAAAATCAATCTCACTAATCACTTTGGGAAATTGTGAAAACATAAACTCATTATCCTGAAATCTGGTTTTAAAAAGGGGGGGGGGGTAGAACAGGGAGTATTTATCCTGCCTACCCATGTCAATTTTATCTCAAGGCATCTGAGAGTGAAGAGTAAATGTTCTTTGTAAAAGGAATCCCTCAGTTCAATTTGTAAGAACAGACAGGATGAGCGAATATCACCATTTCGCCACCCTTTGATGTAGTCGGATATCTAGGTAATGATCTTTAATCATCCCTAAGTGAGCCAGCTGGAATTAGTAGGTGAAAGGCCAATGGGCAATTTAAAAATGGATGGATCGAACTGATAACCCAGGAAACTTCACATCAAAAGAAGCACCTTGGTGCTCCCGAGGAGATAAAGTCGAGACAAGTGTTTATGAAGATTAAAAATAAATCAAACCTGAAACTGATCATATCTCCATCAAGTCTCACCATTTACAGCAAAGGGACCATGAGTTCATATAGCCACATCTAGATGATGAGTAAAACGACAGAAAAGGGGATTTTTTTTTCAAATAAAGGTGAGAGGGAGAGAGAGAAATTTCCACAGATTAAAAGAACCTCAAGAATCACATCAACCAAACAAACTGCATACATATGACTTAGATATTGATTACCAGGCAGAAAAGCCCTGACTCAATTGACGGGCTTGCAATGCTGACATAAGGGATATTTGAAGATTGACTGCTGGTATTGCTGTGACTTGCTTAAAGGTTCTTCATCTCTAGCACTTGAACTTGAAAGATTTTTAAAGCTTCGAATGACTAAGTTTATGAGTTTCTTCCCCATATTATCTCCTTAGATTCCCCAAAACCAATAGAGTTATAGAGTGCAAATAGTATTAGCCATCAGATTTCCAGCAGCAAACTGAGACTTCAGAAATAAAAAGTTAATATCTTACTCCAATATCCTCCAGAAAGTAGAATAACCAAGCCCCCTAGTGATTGGCAACCTGCCTGGCTGGCTCCCCATCCCAGGCTTCCTGCAGTTACTAGTGGAAAAAAACTCAGGAAAAAAATCACAGCTTAGGTTTCTTCAGGTGTTTGAAGTTACTTTTTAACCCCATGAGCTTGTGTTCCTTGGACACATGCAGAGTATGTCTGCACACACCCAGCAGTGGAAGAGCACCTTTTCACATTCATAACCTCTTTCTGACTCCCAGCATGGGGTGCTGGGAGTTGTCAGATATAGTCATAGGGGTCATCAAGGCCACAGCTTGGGAGGAAAAGGGGAAGCTGGTCTTGATC
Organism: Uropsilus gracilis; assembly: GCA_004024945.1. Taxonomy (NCBI): domain Eukaryota; kingdom Metazoa; phylum Chordata; class Mammalia; order Eulipotyphla; family Talpidae; genus Uropsilus; species Uropsilus gracilis. The sequence goes on along the minus strand of PVHY01014761.1, from coordinate 23,670 downwards.
TCTGTGACCTCTGGTACAGAGAACACAGGGTGGTAACAAGAATAGGTGTGGGGCCCTGAAGTACTGTCATGAAAAACGACAGTGGTCTGAAAAATTCTACGTGTGCCCTGAAGAAAAGCAGGCACTGTTTGACTGTTGGGAGCCCGTGGTTATGGCTGCACAGGATGGGGCTGCTCAATCAGATGCCAGGACTCCAACTGAGATTCAAAGCAGCTATTTATTGGCAAGAAGCGAATGCACCAGGGTCCCCAAGCCAAGATGGCAAGAGAGACCAGAGCAGTCTCTGTGACAACCTTTTATAGGGCAACACCACCCTTGCCCCCCATCAGGAAGCAAGCAAGCAAGTGGAGGACACGTTCCCATAACTACAGGACACGTTCCCAGGTTCCCATAATGGTGGGACCTGTTCCCATAACTATGGTTTCCAATAATGCTGACATCCATCCTCCATCAGGTGGACAAGGCTGTTGTTGGGAAGAACCAGCAATAAGGGGAGGCAGATACAGGCTGTGGGACCAACCAGCGGTGGTGGATCCTTTCCACTGAGGGCAGGGAGAGGACACAGGCTTCAACATGGAGGTTTTAAAGAAAATGGTGCCACTTTGGTCAGTCTATTCCCAGCACACGCCCCGTGAAAAGTTCACCTGCATTCCCCTGCACATTCCCTGAACTCATTGTAGGAATAAGAATTCCCAAGTAACTTAAGGTCTTGGCAATCGCCACCAGGACAGGGACACGCGGGATCAGCAAGGTCCCCAGATGGCCGAGTGTTGTACATCCCATCGGGGTGATGCCCCAGAACAAGGTGTTGAGTCCTGAGGACTTGGCAGGGAGCCCTGGGGCTGACGTCTGCTGTGACAAGGCCATGCACGATTCACTCTGGGTTCCCGTGTTTGCACCAAAGAAGCTTCAAGATGGCTTCACATCCCCACAGGCTTTCCGAGCAGGCCCACGGCAGGAGGGTGCTCGGATTAATTTCTCATGTGCAATGATGTGCTGCACTTTCAGATTGCAGTGGCAAGCCAGGCCTGCAGGACCGCTCCCCAGCATTGGAATTAGTGGGTCAAGAGTCCTCAGGCTCTTGATTCATTGCCACACGTTTTCCAAAGGCGCCGTCCAAGTCTGCACGCCCACCAGCCACGTCCTTCTCAACACCCTCTGTGGCCGGGCGCTGTGGATGTCGAGCTTCAAGCAGCCGTGGCTGGCGTGGCCTCTGGCTGTGTGTCTGCAGCAGTAGTGCTGGTCATCCAGTACCAGGATCCTGCCCGTGGCTGCCGTCACCGCCCTGCTCCAGGCACCGTCTGGGCCAGAAGGCCGCTCTTGAAGGACGAAGTCGCTGAGTCTATCTGCTCTGTGACCCCCTCCCGTCTTTGCACGCTCTGCCTGGCGAAAGCAAAAGGACAGGGCAGCAGTGTCCAGCTGGGGCTCTTCTCGGGGAGGCTAAGGCCCAGTACGTGTCCCACCTCTTCCCACGGGCTCCCAGCCTGGCATGGCGGAATGAGCCTCGCCTGGTTCCCTCAGGCAGCGTTCAAACGCACTGGTCAGGGCATGAAATGGCCGAAGCAGATATCCATCTGCTGTAGAAGGCCGAGGGCCACTGGGTTGATGCTGGAATAGCCGCTCATTTGCTAAGACCCTGGGGAGCTCGAAGGGCCAGGTTCCACCTGCCTGGACGCGGTGGTCCTGAAGATGGCGGTTGAGGAGGGTGTGCACGCAGGTGTTGAGCTTGAGGGAGGTGGGCTGGTGGAGGCCGTGGGTGGGAAGAAGGGTGGAAGAAAATGAGACAGCCTAGAGAGTCATAGGCCGGGCCCAGTGATCATGTGCTGAGTCCTGTATTAGAGGCTCCAGGCGCCCCTTAAACGCCCTGGTGAAGGGATGATCACACTGTGGGAGCAGGGAAGGTTAAACCAGGATCCTACGGTCTGTAGCATGTAGGGCAGGAGGATGGGGGTTCGTTCGTTATCTAGCAGGAAAGCACCTGTGGGGTAAACGCCTTTATCTTTCAGGGACATGTCTCTCCGGTGGGTCGATCCTAGGAGGCTAGGGAGCTGCCGTCACATATGAGAGACTTGCCAGGAACCAGCTCCGTGTGCCGCAGATGGGGGAGAATAGATAAGGGTGTGCCCTTATCTAAGGCAGATCCCTTACCTATGTATGGTGCCCCATAGTGGGTGGGCCTGAAACCCCGCCTCTTCTCCAGGTGTGGGGAGAGTCCCCAGGACTCCGGGAGAAGCCACTGCAGGGGTGCGGGGATGGGAACCTTCTGGCCAGGCCCACCAGCTTGCTTCACCAAGAGGTGCGTGACCTCCCCCCCTCCTCCTTTTCTCTGCCAAGTGAGTGGCGTGCTGCTATGTTGGAAAGTGGATCCGCCCCAGTGGACGCATGGCATAGCTACATGCCTTTGGCTGGAGTTGTGAGGCTGTTCCACTTCACGGAAGGCAGCGCGTGAAAGATGGCTGGTCCGATAAGACCACCTGATGCTCACCGCAAGGCAAACACACAACAATAATGAAACGCTGTAACTATGAGAAACAGCGGATGTTAACCCAGTTCACTGAGGTCTTAATTTTGCAGTGTGCACGTACATCGAATCATCCTTACAGTGCAGTGCTGTGTTCATTATATCTCAAAAAACAAGGGAGCTTTTTTATTTTAAGATGCTTAGTGCTTAGCATTTTATTTTCTTTGTAATAATTTATTTATATATTAATAGAGAAGCATAGGACTTTATAACATGGATGATCTGGACTCAATAGAATATGTGGTTCAGCTCCTAGATCTTTCTCTGAGTTTCTTTTTACCCTGTGTTAAAAAGAGGTAAGGGTAATTGCTGGAAATGTCAAGCAGGGGTTTAAGATCTGAAGGTTCCCTTGCAGGGAGTCTAAATCAGTGACTCGTGAAGTCAGGAGCTGGGTCATTTCATGTGCTCTCTATGCATCGCCTTCGCAGCCATGTTGCAGGCAGTTGTCACTCAGTTGTCATGAAACGCCAGCCTCACGTGGTAGACATGAAGGGACACTGAACAGCAGTGGGATTCTTGTCCTCAAGAATGTCATGTTCAAGGAGAAGGGAGAGTCATTAAAGACTGACTCTAAGATAGGAGCTTCCAGAAATATCTTTGACTCCTTTCAGAAATATGATTAAAAAAATCGACAAAATGGTAGTGGGATTGCTGGATTGAATGGTTCCCAGCAATCCCACTACTGGGGATCTATCCCAAGGACCAAAAAGTCTACTATGAAATGACACCTGTATTCACACCTTTATGGCAGCACTATTTGCAATAGCCAGGATACGGAGACAACCCAAATGCCCCCAAACAGATGAATGGGTCAGAAAGCTGTGGCTTAAGTACACAATGGAATATTATTATTCACCAATCAAAGAAGACAAACTTATGTCATTCACGACAACATGGATGGAGCTAGAAGGAATCATGGTTGGAGAAATAAGCCAGAAAGAGAGAAATACAGGATGGTCTCACTTCTAGGCTGGAGAGAGGGAAAACAAACACACAAATGGACAAGGAAAATTTAAAACAACAGAACCAAAGCCTACAGCAAGAGAGAGGGAGGAAGGTAAAATCAGGGGAAGGATGGGCACAAGCGATTAAGATGGTTCTTGGTGATAAGGTGGTAGGAGAACCTCGGGGTAGACAATGATGTAGCCTGTGTGTCTGTACAGTCAATAAAATATAAGTTTCATTAAAAAAAGCAAGACCAAAAATGTGAACGTGGTGCAAACCACCACGTCTGCCTTAAAGACCATCAAAAAGCCAGTTTCTATGCATTTTATAAAACACGGCCTCAAACAAGCACTTCACAAACTTTATTTTTGTAAAAAATGCTGCTTCTTTCCTGTCTTCTAGTCTGGCCAACCACTACGAGTCCCTGAAAGCTCCTGGGAGGGTAAGTGTCACGGAAAGTACCCAGTGACGGCTCACTGCACTGTGCCATGGTCTCGGGCTCCAGGTCACAATGCTAAGTCACAGGCCTCCTGGGACGGGTGTCCCCTCGGTGACTCCCGGTGGGAGGGTCCTGCGAGCATCTTGGCTGTGCTGCTGGTCAAAGACTGGACAAAGATCGTTGGCCTTGAAAAGGACCAGGAGGAACACCCTCAACAAGGACACTAGCATCAAGGAGGATATGCCCCCACCAAGCAGACTGCGGAGGAGGACAGACTTGACCACCACGAGGTCCCCGTGGTGCCGGTCATCTTGCTCATCTGTCATCAGCAGCTCCAGGCCCTGGCACCTGGACAGCTTTCGTCAGAATTTCTGGAATGAGCAGTGAGAAGACACAGGCATGCTCTGCTTGAGGGCGCAGGGCTTTGAAGGCATACCCACCTCGCCTGGTGGTTCTTCCATGCCAACACATGGCACTCACCCAACAGGGCAACACACAGTGGTCACCCAATAAGCCAGCTCACGGCAGTCACCCAACAGGGGTAGCTGCTTCCAACACCAGCTTCCTGGACTTGCTCGCTCTCACCACTCAGTCCCCAGGAGGCTCTGGCTCAGGCTTCTCTCCTAAGACTAGCCTTTCATTTCAGACATTCTTCGTTCTCAATGCCCTGCTTTGTAAAAATAAGAAGTCAATAAAACCGGACTGCCATTGGCATAAAGGACATCTCCCATCACGTGACTGCCTTTCTGTCTTTGGCAAAGTCAAGTTCTTCCCGGACCGTTAGCTTTTACCTCTGCAGTTCCCACTCTTTGGAATGCTTACAAAGTTCTGGCCTTTTCTTCATGTAGTGAGTTGTTATCTTTTTATGAAGAACTCCACTTAGCAGTCATCTTTCCTGAGCAAGTTATTACCTGAATGAGTAATCTCAACATGACTTAGCCCAATCACTCCTTATTTCCAGACTTGTTTTCTTTATTTTGGGGTAGGCCACAGCAAACACTTCAATCATTTTGTGTCAAATGGATGGATTTAAGAAAGGTACCAAGAGACTGGCACAAACCTTTCCTGCCTTTCCATGTCTTGACAGCCTGATACACCAAGTACCACTGGCATTTGTCCCAGGGGCAGGTCTGATAGGGTTCTATCCAAACTCTGGGTTCTATGGGCTTTATATGGAAAGCCCAAAGGCAATGATCAGTGATCTCAACAGGCGCTCGCTTACTTACAGGCTGGGGGTTTGAGAAGGTCCATGAATTGCTGTTCATTTTACCGAATCTGAGAAAGATGATTGGTGAAAAATTGCCCTCATTCAGGAGGCTGCACGCTCAGCAAGATTTACTGACCACCGTCAGGAGGCTGCAGTAGGAATTTCTGCAAACAATAACAGATTGATAATGAAATATTGATCGGGGTGCACGGAGCAGGGCAATTCTGTGCATTTCCGTGTGGAACCCGGAGCATCCTTGGGCTGGAAAGCTGGTCCGAATGGGCACTCGCACCCCCGGAATCTCTTTCTTGGAAATTGATGGTGATGCTGATCTGGAGCTGTCTGGACAGTGTGACTATTTCCAATTTTCTCCAGATCCCCAGGGCCTCCCATTCTTCTCTTCTTCTCAAACTTTCTCCTTAAATATGACTTTGAAATAAGAGTGTGTCTTTGGAAAGACTTGTGCAAAGAAAATCTGAAATCAATCCAGCAGGCTGCCTCAGACGCAGAGGCCTTCAGGGGAGACTTGGCCAGGAGTTGAGCCAGGACTTACCCAAAGCTGCTCCTCTGGTTTCTCTCCCACTCGTGCCTACCTGTGGCCTGGATGGCGGGCATGCTTTCAGCGTTGGGGGGAGGTACAGTGCTAATCAGAGAGCCCCGGTCCTACAAATCATTTAGTTTCTTCACAGATAATCCACAGGTGTCAGAAGTGTGAGCTGTAACTAACCCTCCCCCGCTATTTGAGGAGAGAGGCCTTCCTTCTGAGAAAGAAAGAAAAGCCTTTCCAGTGAGAAAGCAAGGATGTGCACAGCCTCAGAGACCCCCCCATGTTGCTGGAACCTGGTTTTGTTCTTTCTTAACTTCAGAACCTACACAGTATCCTAGAAAGAGCAAAGGTTGGGCTCATAGGATCCTGGTTTCAGTTTGAATTCTGTCACGAACTGAGATCATGTTCTTGTCTTTATGACACAATCTGCTTGACTTCACCAAAATTATAAACCCTACATTTTAAGACTTTTGTAAAAAAAAATCCAGTTACTACCCATGGCATATTCTTTTATTTTTATTTTTATTTTTTGTGAGACTAGGTCTCGCTATTTTTGCCCGTGGAACCGCAGGCTCTCATTGCCCAGGGTACCACAGACTCAAGAAATCCCCAGCCTCAGCTTCCCAGGTAGCTGGGATTATGGGAGTGCGCCACCATGCCCAGCTATATATACATTTTTTTGGAACTAGGTCTTGGGTCTTGCTACGGGCCCCAGGCAGGACTCAAACCATGATCCCTAGCCCCGGCCGCTTCATAGGCTGAAGCTTACAGGCACAAGCCACCATGCCAATGGCATATACTGGGGTCCTTTGTTGTTTCTAGGTTACCTAATGTGTAACAGAGGCTGTGGATGTGCTGTGGCTCTCCATATTCCACCTGACCCACCCTATTCCACATGGCAGTGAAGACCCTGCCTCATGTCACACATTGCTATTCTGCAGATCATGTCAGGAGGAAAACACGTGCTGTGCTCTAAGAAGTTGCACCTGCATGGAAGGTAGTGATTATTTTCAGACAGCTTCCAATGTTGAGAAACTAGCTACAATATGTTAGGCTATTACCACCCTAGACAAACAGTGTGAAAAGGATGAAGTGAACCAACCATCGGAACCAAGCCAACACCAGCTACAAATGAAACTTGAATTCCCTCTGAGTTGAGTAAATCTGGCTACGTGACTTGTAGAGCAGCGTTTGCACAGAACTCAGAAAGAGCAGGCTCCAAGGTAGGGCAAATAATAGGAAAGCCAGGCTGCAGACAGTTGCGTTCTGAAAAGCTTCATGGGGATGAGACCTCATCCCCTAGAAAGGGGGAGCAGTAACCATCATCATATGGACTTATTTGAGTTCCAGTGAAGTTGGCTTCAGAACCCCATTTACTCTGAAAAAATGCATTCTCCTGATTTCCTTTGGACCTCCCATGAGGTCACACCACACACATACTCTGTTAAACGTCTGTTCAAATAGTTCTCAAATCTGCCTCCAATCCTTTTACATTTATGACTGTCTAAAAATGGCATTTACCTTTCTTTTTCCTGGTCAGGTGAATTTGTTCATAGCAGAAAAGAAATCCCACTAGAATAACTAGGGGATGTAAAAGATAAAAAGTGAAAATATTTTTAAGTGCGTTGGAGAGAGATGGACATGGTAGAAACAACATAAACTAAAACTGAGAAGATAGAAGAGCTCTGTCAGGAGAACTGAAAATCTTCACTTGCTTCCCTGGGGTCATTTTTTATTCCAAGGCTAGGCAGGAATAAAAGGACACTGCTGAGATTAAAGAAACGGGTAGGATTCCTGGTGGCTATATAGAGGTAGCTTAATGGATTGAAACCTAGATGAGGCCGAAAGCCTGATTAGTTTTCCTCACAGCTAAAGTCACGGAATGATTTTTAAGCACTATTTTTGGATGAGTTTAAGTTCACAGCAAAATCAGAGTTTGAGAGATTTCCCTATACTGCTCCTCCAACAAATGCATAGCCATTGTAATTATAAAATTCTCCCATCAGAATGGTACACTTATTATAATTGATGAGTATACATTGATGGATGCTTTATAATCACCTAAAGTCCATGCATCTATAGTTTCATGAGGGTTGTCTCTGGTTGCAAAAGCTATAACCGTGTCATCCATCCATCCATCCATCCATCCAACCATCCATCCATCCATTCATCCCCCAGATAGACTCCTCACCTCAAATGCTAGAACTAGCAAGTATTGTAAATTGCAGAATCAAAGTTAACATGCAAAAGTCAGTGCATAAAACTGCAGCATCATACTTCCTGATTTCAAACTATACTACAAAGTTATAAAACTCAAAACAGCATGATACCAGCATCAAAACAGAAAGGTAGACCAATGGAGTATAGTTGATAGTCCAGATATAAACCCACACATTCAAGGTCAACTACTATTTGATGAGGAACTCAGCAATAATCAAGGGAGAAAATAGTCTCCTCAACATATGGTGCTAGGAAAATTAAGCACTCACAAGCAAAATAATTACATTGAACCTCATCCCTCATATCTCACAAAAGATATGGATTATGAAGTGAATTAAAGAAATTAATTAATTGTAATCCTTAGTACTATGAAACTCCTAGGAGAAAACACCAGGAAAAATCTGCTTGACATTGGTCTTTGCAAAGATGTTTTGCAAACAGCAAAGCAAAGATGTTTTGCAAACAGCAAAGCAAGTATAAACAAGTAGGGCTTCATTAAACAACCAAAAAAATTCTGCTCAGCAAGAGAACCACAAGAAAATGAAGAGGCAACCTATAGAACAAAGAAGATAATATTTGTAAATCATTAATCGGATGAATTACTATCAAAAATATGAGGAAGCTATGCATCTCAATATTTTAAACAATACAAACTGATTTCAAAATAGATATAGGCTCTGAAGAGACCATTTTCCAAAGACGGATCTTCATCAAGCCCAGGAAAAGATGCCCAATTTATCTGTGAAATGCAAATGAAGACCTCAATGAAATACTGCATCACAGTGGTTAAAATGTCTATTATCAAGACGGTGAAAGGAAACAAGTGTTGGCAAGGATGTTAACAAAGCGAAACCTTAGTGCACCATTAGCTGAACTGCACATTGATACAGCTATGATGGAAATCATTAAGAAATCCCATCAAAACACTAAAAGTAAAGCTTAATCCCATTCCTGGAGGAAGATAATCACTGTGTCAGGGATATGTGTATTCCCTGTCATTGCAGCATTATTCATGAGAGTCATGTCATGAAACAAGCCAATATATAACTACCTACAGTGGAATACTGTTCAGCCATAGGAAAGGAGATCCACATTGGTCCAAAACAAGAGAAGACCAGTGGGCCAAACATGGACCAACGATTTGTAGCACATAAAGAGATGGAGTGGCCATGGGAGGTGAGGGGGAAAATGAGAGGGGGAGGATTGAGGGGAGAGGATAAGGGGTGCAATATGGAAGGGCGGGTCAAACCTAAGAGGAAACGACACCATACAAATGTGACCAATGTTGTATGAAAATTACAAAATAAACGTTTTTTAAAGAGGAAATGTGTGAGGACCTATGTGAAATAAAGTCAGCCAGGAAAGACAAATACTCTCTGATCTCACTTATATGTGTCATCTGAAAGAAAAGAAAAAAGAAAATGCAAGTCATAGAAATAGGAGCATGGTGGCCAGGAAAGAGGAGCGAGGGAAAGCGAGACCTCAATCTGTTATCATCAGAATTTATTTGATTTATTTACTTTTTTCCAAGAAGCTGACTTTACCTGGCCAAAGGTGCTCTCTGTAGATTTGTAATAGGATGGTGACATGCTACCGCTTGAGGATGCTGTAGAAAGCCAATTTTCTGATTTCAACCCAGACCTAATACCAACAAAATAAATGTGATATTTGGAATTAGTGCTGTTTGGGATTCAGGAACCTGTAGTCTAAAATTCCCTTTGCTATAATTCAACATTAAAACCAACCATGATGGTTTATACTTAAGATCATCCTCCCATCAACAGCAGATTTTTTTCTTTTTTTTTTTTTCACAAAAAAAAGAAAAATTATGATTTTCAAATGTAAAATATGTGCTACCATCTATCATGGTTAATTCCAGGATGATATTCTGGCCGACTCGCCATCCTCCAGTCTACTGTTTTCTTCTCTCCAGTCCCCTGAGGTCCGGAAAAGACAGCTGAGAGCCCGTGGGCCTAGAAAAAGCCCCACACTGGCATCTGAGGATGAAAGGAAACTCTCAGAGGCATTGCCGCCAAAGGCTCGCTTCTCGCTTTGAATTTTAGTCAGTGATTCTGTTTCAGCCACTGTGCTCAGAGAGGCGATATTATTCCTTTTCATGTCCGAGAACCCTGGCTGCAGCGTGAGCTACCAGAAGCTTCATAGGAGACATGGCACAGGAAGAAGACACCCATAATGGAAGACAAAACGGACCTCCGGATCTTCCACTTAGCCCTGCTCCATCTTCCATGTATCCGATGCTCTAAATTCCACACAACAAGTCTCACAGCACCCTCAGCCCCTGATCTGGAATAATGTACGTTTCCTCTGGGGGGGGAGCTAACTTGGAGCTTTCGAGATCTCCTAGTTTCTATTTCTAATTCTGATGATTTTTCTAATTGTATTGATGTGTTTCTAGTTTCCATGACTACATATATGTATGCATATACACACCTACAAAAGAATGAAACAGCTAAATCTTCAACTAACAGAGTTCTTGTGATCCCAAAGTACTTCTAAATATTAGGCAGATTAAAATGAAAAGTTAGCGATGTAGTCACTGATACAAGTCATAAGACAAAATACAGGCTGTGACAGGAGCAGGAACTGTAGGATCCTGGGTCTTGGCTTGGCTCAATGGTCTTGGCAAAGACCATCTATTTTCCTGAGTCACTTTTGTCATTTCCAAAGCAGGAATCATCATCTTTGAGCAGAACGTGATAAGGTGAGTAAAGTTCATCTATACAAAGTGCTTAATATCACACCTGGCATATGGCCGATATTACAAAAATGACATAAAGTAGATTTAACTAACTTACATTACTGGGACAACTGGACTAGCTTCGCTTTCTGTGGTACTTTCAATTTGGAGAGGGATATTGGACCATCTGGCTTTCTGACAGTCATTACCGAAGAACATTATGCAGCCTGGGAACCTGCCAGGGGACCTCCATCTTCGAGGTCACCGTGGAAGTCAATTCTTAAGACCACGTAGGTGTCAGGTAGCATTACCAAGAGCTCCAAGGGAAAGTAGAACTCAGGAAGTGAACTTCCAGGGCACCAGTCTATGATTTCTCCATCTTCACAGTTGGTTCCAAGTGGAACCTGCCGAGAACAAGGAGACACAAACTACTCCAGCCTCCAAAGTTATTTCCCGGAGATACCCAGGAGCCATTCCAATGCCCGCTCCTTGAGACCTGACGTGGGATGCAGACCACACCGCCCAGCCCCCCTCCTCCTTCTAGGATCTAGGGGACTGGAGGCAGCAGCACAGATCATAGTCAGACATGACTGGGGGAGGAGTCAGCTGTGGCCCCCAGCTTTTGTGGTAGGAACTGACCCAGGGTAAACAACTATTATTCATTTCAGTTTCCATATAGTAAAATGGGACAACGACGTCGTTAACTGCTAAAATGAAGAGAATTATTTAACTGGCATAGGGTAATGCTGCATTCAAAGCATAACAACATGGATGTAGTTAGAAGAAATCATATTTCTTAATTCTTTTTAAGAAGCAAATGGGCTAACCTCTGGGCATTCGGTGAATGCATTTGATTTTTTTCAGATAAGGTAGCTTTTTTGCCCCTCTTCTCTGCCCATGAAACAAAAGGCAGTGGAGGTTTGTTTTAGTGAAAATTGGGAAGATTTTTTTTTAATTTGAAGATTTTGAGTTGCTTAAAACTTAAAATACCTTTTGGTTATAGAAAACAAGTCTTCAAGGGTGTTTGCTCTACCCTGAATCTTCCCATTTGAGATTAACATGAGAATACAAACTTTGAGAATGACAGTCTTAGATGCTCAAAGGAATGCCCCTCTAAATTAATTTGCTAATCAACAAATACATCCCATCACCTAATGTACAAATAAGATCTGGGTATCTAGATCGCTTCCTTAGGAAGTGATGATGCTTGGTAAAGTAAGGAACACAAAACCTATGTCTGGAGGGAAAAATGAGTATCCAGCTAGACAAAGGAAAGCATCTATCTTTAAAAGATGAGATAGTGAATGTGTCATACAGGGAGCCAGAGGCTTAAGGCAAAAACCAAAACCCAAACAAGTTGCATCCTAGAGCAACTGATCAAATCTGCAGATGCAGTAGAGACAATCTCAGTAATGTCTGAGAGCCCAGGGAGCAGGTGAGCTCTGTCAAAAGACTAAATAAGTGGATGACAGGGAATAAAACCAATATTCAGTAAAAACCTAGCACCGAGCAAGGCATTTTCAAATGCTTGATTTTAAAACAATCCATTTTTAGTAGGAAGAACCTGAGAATCAATGAGTTTCTCTACTTTGCCTAAAGGAATACTGCTAGTAAGTGTTTGAGTTGGAATTTTAACTCAGATACAGTCATGAAACCTGTGAATTTCCATTAATATCTTATTCATACATCTATGAGCGCCTTTCTTCCTTTATCCAACAGCACCAGGCAGTGAGATCAGAAGGGGCATCAGTCAGCCCCTAGCACCCCCAGAGTTGACTGTCTGGTAGAAGAAAGTCAAAATATATACTCATGATAGATGATAACTCAATTTATAATGACTGATTGTAATAATCCACCCCATCTATATTTATGAACTATAATAATAAATTTATGTTGCCATTTATAATTGAGTGGATATATTTATAAATAATTATAGCAAATTATAATTTAATAGATGTATTTACAAGCAATAGTTATACATGGATACGTTACAATGAATATATTTGTAAATGTGATGACTTTTGTAAAAGAAGAAAGCAAGATGCTGAGATAGAGAAGAAAGTGCGTTGTTAGGACAACTGACCTGAGAAAGAGTAGAGGGACCTGTGTGTCCCCTGGGGGGTGCAAGGAAGCTGAGGACCGAGAAGGAAACAGCTTTGCACAAAATAAGAGAAGATAAGGATGGTGCTGCTTCTTCCCACCAAAGAGGCAAGAAAGGCCAACATGTCAACCCTGGACAGTGTGTTATGCAACAGGTAGCTCAAGGGCATCTGATAAAAGAGCTGATACAGTGAATCCACCCATTCAGTCTTCCTTTCTCGGTTCCCTTGTTGACTGACTCCATTTATTCTTGCTTTCATTTATTCTGTCTTTGCTGTGCTTTCTGCCAGGTTATTTTCTCAATGGACAAAGAGGACGCAAAGCTCTTTTTATTTGCATTTCAAGAAGATGTTGGATGAAGTCTCTCATGACAAACTCACAATGAACTTGGCTGAAACGAGACAAAGAGTTTCTACTCTCCAAGTGATCCTATCCAGCGAAGCATTCATGTCAACGCATATTGAGGCTCTGCAGGCAGAGAAAAGGTTGCGAGAGCACTGATGTGGGATTCAACCTTTGGTGAGTTCTGACAAAGTTAGGAACATCTTTGTCAAGGTTATACAGGAGCACGCGAGATGTGGGTAACAATTGACGGCCAGGAAGCTAGACTGAAGAGATGTCAGAAAGAAGAGCTGGACCATCGGAGCGTTGTTCTACTTTTGGTAAACTAAAGTGATAGAAATAAATGGAAAGTAGAGGGATTCTTCTATTTACATTAAACATGATCAACTTTACAAATGTAGGCGTAGGGGGATGGGCTTGAAGGCAGTTCTTGGAAATTCTGTAATTCTAAGTGACCAGAAACCTATTTGCACCAACTGTACCACGTGATAACTAGCTGCAAACTGTACTGGAGAGACTCATGGCATCTGAGGAGACAATCAACAGCATGAAGTTGAGAGAGTCTCGTATGTAAATAATAAAAATGGCACGATTGTGAATTGAAGAGAGTGCACCACACAGCCTAACCCTGTCACGAGGTCAGACTGCGTGATACTACAGTCCTCCTACATCTGTAACGCAGGACGGATCCAGAGAAACTGGTGTGGAACTAAGAAGACACGTTAGCTGTGACGATGACCTTACCGCAAAGCTTACAACCGAGGGCAGCTCAATTTACTTGTGAGCCTTCGTTTTATAGATGGTCTTACTTTACTAATTTCACAAGCGTACAGAGGCGGGGGGAAGAGGGACAGCGGGGAAAACAGGAGCCTCATTTATGAAACCAGTATCCCAGCATTCTGTCATGTGAAGGTCCTAATTATTAATTAATAGGACAATTTCCCTAAGACACATGATTTACCACATTGGCTGTGTTAATGAGGATGTTCTGCATCTACTTCAGTGCACTGCAGTGAGCATTTTTTATCACAAAAAGGACAAACTTTCTCTGCACCATCTAAGCTCTTGTTAGTGGCAAACTTCTGTGAGTCATTTCTCACCTGAAACGGAAGCCATGTGCCCCGCAGAATCTCCCCGAGGGGAGATGAGACTCTCAAGCCGGCGTTGAACATGAGAGCATGAGACATTCCCTCAGAAAACACCCTGAGGCCCAGTGACCCCCGAGGACCCAAGTGCAGAGGTACTCTGAATCCCTTGCCTTACACCCACCAGCCGGTCACCATATTGTTTGCTTCAATGCCTGATGCCCCTCGCTTCCTTCCATAGCATGGTGTGAATCTGCTCCCCAGGTCACATGCCTCAACCCTCCACCTACTCAGCCTGCAGGTTGGCTCAGGGGCCCTCATCCTCCTCCCACAGCATCAGAGGCTCACAGATTCCCTGTGGCATCAGCGCCCATCATGTTCCCAACTGGACGCCAACTCACTTGCATCTGACCACCATCGCTCCACAGGATCAGAGAGGTCTCACACCCCAGGCTGCAACTCTCATACTCCATCTGGTTGCTGGCCCTCCCAAGGGGCACGCTCGCGAAGGTGAGCAGCCAGGGAAGTGTCTGGAAAGCAAATCCACATCCTCTGCTCTGGGCTGATTTCCCTGTCTTGGTGCCTGCAGAGATACCATCCCTCAATCCCCCTCTTGGGCAGAACTGGAAATGCTCCTTTCCTTTTCCTGTTCTCAACACAGGTTAAAATGTTGCTCTACATGCCATTACATGCCAGTTGTTTTTTTACATGCCATTATACATTGCATATCACATGCTATTAGCATAAATGACTTTAAAGATGATTGTTTGCATGTTATTACATGTCTCATGGTGCATGCTATTATCATAAATGATGCCAGTACGATCCTTTATTTGTGACCACATGCTATGTATCACATGCTAGTATCATAAACGACTTTAATGTGTCTGTTTACAAGTTATTGCATGTTGCATGGCACATGCAGTTGTCATAAATAACTTTGGTATGATTGTATGTTGTTGTATGTTGTGCACTATTGTCATGAATGAATGACTTCTCTGGCTCTCCTGTGTTCACCATACCTTTCGCATAGACTCTCCTTCTATTCTCTCTTGCCCCAAGTAGACACTACTGCAGTGATGTGCTTCTGCCCTCCCTGGGACCAGAAGGTGACTGTGTCACGTGACAGGACACACACTAATAGCCTGTCACACTTACCTGCTGCAGGGACCTGAGAGAGCCAGGACTTCACCTAGCAGCCATAGCCCTGCCTACAAGAGCAATAGCCATAACCCTGCCTACAAGGCGATCACCGGCCTGCAGGAAAGCACATGGTTGATGTTGGACACAGGACCCAACCAGACCAAACACTCGGAATGACAATGACTCTTCTCCCTGTGTGCTAGAAGCTGCGTCATTACTCACAGTGTTAGCATTGGTGCAGAGACCCTGGCATCGATACTTATTGCCACATGCCAGCCTTGCTGTCATTCCAGAGACTCAATGACAACACCTGTGGTCTCTTTCATGGTGATGTCACTAGCCTCGCTGATCATTCATGGTCTCACCTGCAGCTCAGCCTTTCCACACGGCTCCCAGCTCCATTCTCTTCCATGTTATCACCCAAGTCATTTTCTTTTCCACATGGCTCTACTGATCTTTCAGACCTCACTTATTCAACTCTTCCATCTTTGATAGTGCCTAAAATCCCACCCAGTATATCAGATTGGGGTTCCCTACAGTACAACCCCAGTTACTCTTACCCTCACAGTTTCCATCTTAAGACTAAGGAACTGACATAAAGACACAGCAGAGTATTGCTGACTTGGATTAGAAGCCATGCAGCTCAGAAAGGGTTTTTGACCCGAGGTTGATAAGTCTATTCTCCTTTTCTTTCTCCCGCTGGACTGGGACAATTGCTGAAAAAGAAAGCAGCATTAGCAATAGAACTTTAGTTTCTGAAAGTTAAAAATAACAGCTAAACAGAGAAAGGTGACCGTGTTTCTGTCCTGAATGTTTTCTGTAACAAATGTGCCATTCAAAAGATGAGTATATGTTCATAGCGCCCTTTTCAGAGAGACTGAAATTCACACTGACAGGTTCATGTTCCTCATCAATGAGTGTCACGGCTCTTTTATTCCTGCCTACTTAGTATTCCACAAGGTCCCTCCTTCCTTGATAACTGTAAGGCAACTCTTGGAAGGGATTATAGGTTATGCTCATGTATTAAAAGAAAATAACCTGTAATAATAATACGCTAAAGAAGGGGGTGGTTGATCCTCAGTGTCGAAGATTCCTAGTGTCAGACTAGCAAACCACCCCCTACGTACTTTCTACTCTGAAGTCTCAGAGTAAGTCTTGTCTGAGTCTCATGCGTCGGGAGATGAAGGACCAGAAAGGCGAGCCTCGGCAGTGGTTCATTGGAGGGTATTCTTTCTACTTCACTACTTGCCATGATGCCGTCAACTTAATCTACTGTGTGTCTGCGGAGAGCTTCCTGCATGTTCACTATTATCCTAGACTCTCCTATGCTGGACAAGGCTTCAAGATAACCTCATTTTGTCAGACTTGTCACAGTCTGTGATACCACGTCGTCTTGACAGCGAACACGAAGCTGTTGCTAAAATGATCTTGGAGGCAGCATGTCATTTTCCAGAATGGAACCACTTCCCCCCAGTACCACTAAATTATCCTTCTCCAGTGGACAGTAGGATGTGATTCACTGTGGAAACCCTGACAAATACTCATGAAGCTTCCTTAGATCAGGAGGATCAGACCTCCACTTGCAGAGACTAATCAGGAAAAGTGACAGTGCTGAAGGAATGGGGGAACTGGAGCAAGGATCGGATCAATCACCACGTGTGAGGGAAAAAGTTACAAGTACCAGGAGGCTGATCTATGGTAGCTGTGTCCCTCTCACCATCCTCCCAGGGCCCCTGACCACCAGCAGCCAGCCCATTGCTTACCAAATGTCCACTCTGAAATGGTATTCACCTGCACCCCAGAGAATCTGTTCAGTTCTGGTCCAATCAACTCTTCTTCCAGGTCTGAACAAGCATAAGTCCCCTAGGAAAATAAAGGGGGGGCTTAAATACCTTCTTTGGAGGTGGTAACACTCGTAGAAAGCCCAGATCTTCCCTCAAAACTCAGGTGGGGCTAGACAAACTCGCATCAATCTCCCTGCTGAGCAAGGAAGTTGGAGGAAATTTACCACCAAGTATATATGTATGTATGTATATATATATAAATAAAAATGTATAAATATAAATATATGTAAATAAATGTATAAATATACATTTTATATATAAGCATATAAGTGTATAAATGTATGTTTATATACAAATGTGTATATATATATAAATGTGTATATACATATAATGATTCTGGATCATACTTATTCACACTGATAGTGCAGATGTCAGTCCATGTCATGGGGAAATTTTGATGGTCATGAGTGGTCACTCAGTTCTTATTACAGAAGAGTAAGACTTCCTGTCTCAACAGGAAGTTCAACGACCTGCTTCCTGTTTGTCTCTCAGCTCCAGGCAATGGAGTCTTCTATTCTATGAATGGTGCACTGAGGCTTCTTTTCCACTGCCATGAGATGAGAAGGAGCCTGCCTGGGAACTGCTTGGGGTAAAACCAACCATCAAATCCACCCTCCACAACTGAGCGGGAACTGTTCTCTCAGTACTGAACTTACCCCTCAGCTGAGGACAAGAGTAGCCCATCATGTGCCCTGGGAGTGTGTGCAGACCTGTGAGGAAACAGAAGCGCTGTCTCCCTCAGTGTAGGTGAGGCCACTGACTAAAGACTGCGAGGTGCTTCACTGTCACTCATCCATCCACCGTCACCTTACACCACAAAGGGGACTGAACAGGTGAATCAACCAAGGCCCCAAGGAGTCTGTCCTCATCTGCTCCGCTTGGGTCATGGGGTGACCTCACAAGAGAGGGTGAAATGGTGGCTCAGTGACCTGCAAACACAGACAGGAAGGCAATGCTGCTCAACTCTTGGGCCCAGGGAAAGGAAGGTTTGCTTTACCTGTGCAGAGCCCAGAGAGGCTGAGTGACTTGATCAAGGTTGCATAATTACTACATGACGGAAACAGGGTGGGAGCGGACTTTGCTTTCATCACTGGCTGCTTCTTAAATTTGCCGGTGGCCATTTCAAACTGAAGTGGCCAGGAGGGAACAAAAGTGACCCCTCTCATGGGCGATGGTGGAGAGTGGGAGGAAGGTTGAGCCTGAGAAGAAGGAAGCGCAGGGTTAAAGGAAGAGCATGATCTACTCTGGACCTCAGTGCATGACCAGCCGTCAGCCATCTCAGGGGAGGAGTTTGCTCAAGAAACAGATGAGGGCTGGGCATGGTGGTTCGTGCCTGTAAGCTTCAGCCTATGAAGCAGCCGGGGCTAGGGATCGCGGTTCGAGTCCCACCTGGGGCCCATAGCGAGACCTAGTTCCAAAAAATAGCTGGGCGTGGTGGTGCACACCTGTAATCCCAGCTACCTGGGAAGCTGAGGCTGGGGATTGCTTGAGTCTGTGGTACCCCGGGCAACAAGAGCCTGTGGTTCCACAGGCAAAAATAGCGAGACCCAGTCTCAAAAAAAAAAAAAAAAAAAAAAAAAAAAAAAAAAAAAAAAAAAAAAAAAAAAAAAAAAAAAAAAAAAAAAAAAACAGATGAAACGAGGGCTCCTGAGGACCACCTCAGAACACAGTGAAAGGCTTTCCCAAGGTATCACCCCTGTGTTCTCAGACGTAGCGCCTTCTGGCAGCAACATGCCAATGAGGCATGTTCTGGGGCTGCTGGGGATGATCACAGGGCAAAGGGGGTGACAGCAATATAGAGTGATGTGGAATACACACCCCACCAGTGCCCAGAGCAGCCCCCCATGGTGCCAGGGTGCTGGTGCTCCCACCTAATTGCCATCCGAGCAATGCATGTTCCCATGATGAGTGATCAGAGTAATTTCTTGTCTTCATTAGAGTTTTCACTGAATTTCTTTTAAAAAAAGACATTAGAATTAGAAATAAAGAAAGGGGGGAAAAATAACCCCTGAGGCTGAGGAGACAAAACATTTAGTTTGCAGGAATGTGACCCAAGTCCCCGGACTAAGTTCCCTGGCAATTCATCAGTTGCTCTTGGTGGGCACCTGTCTTGAGCCAGCCAGGCCACAGGCGGTGTGGACATGGAGATGAGCCTGCCCACCCACTTCCTGCTTTCCCAGGCACCAGCCAAGGACACAGACAGTGACAGTCAACGTTATACAAGGTAGTGATGTGGTTGAAAATTGAATAGGTGACAAAATGCCCTGGTGGGTGGGGTCTGAAAGAACCACAAGAAAAAATGGGAAGTGGGAAGAGAGGGTGGATAAAAAGGAGGAGCAAAAAGAAAGAAAAAAGTAGGAGAGGAGAATGGCAGACAGAGAACAGGCCCACATGGCCTGCCAGAGGAAGCCCCCTGAAGAGTAAACTGGATGTAGCTTGGTGGAACCATGGTGGGTGGCAGAAAAGTGGCCAGTGCGGAGAGTGTGGCACCGCAGCAAGGTGGCACAGTGAGCTGGTGCCTGAAGATAGCCAGGGATGGGGAAAGCTGATCTGGGCGTCAGCCATTGTGGAAGAAGTTTGCAGAGCCTTGGAGAAGCGGAGCAGCTCAGAACACTGGAGTGGGAAGAAGCAAAAAGAAGATGCCAGAGAAAGACTGGACTTTGCAAAATGCCTGCCTCAGGCGGGGAGGGGCCAAGGGCGCCATCTTGGACATGTGTCTTTGGGACTTTGGGGCTGAAAATGGTGACTGGGGTGAGATAACTGCCACTTGTGGCTTTGAGGACTTTTCGTTTTTCTGGTTAATTTCCCTTGTTAATAAAAATCTGTTGTTTATACTGTTTCTGCTTGCTTGTTTTTAACTTCGGCAACTGCTACACGCAGGTGAGACAGATCTGGTAAGAAAAGCTGAACGGTAGATGCTGTATCTTAAAGATCTTTTTTTTTTTTTCCCCTGTGGCTTATTAGTTGGCAGTTTCTACCCCTGATGACCTGATTTCAAATGGATGGAAAGACAAAAGAAAAGACAAATGAAAAGACGGATGACGGATGTGGGTCAAGCACCACTAGGACTGAGCTCTGATGGGTGATTCCCACGTGCCACTGCGGATCCATCAACTGTGATCAGTGGCCCGCTGTTGGGGGGAGGATGCCAATAGTGGGGAGACAGTGCATGAGGCTAGGGCACCTGCTAAGTGTGCCGTGAACCGTAAAGGACTTTAAAAACGATTGGGTCCATTGGAAAAGAAAGTCCATAGGAAGAAGAATACCACCAGTGCCTCTGTGTCCTCGTCCATGTGTTCCCCACCAGCAGGATGGTACCATGAGGCTGGGGCAGCTGGATGTCACGGCAGGCAGCAGGGTGGCCACAGGCGAAATCTCTGCCCACCTGCAGGACAGGAGATGGACAGGAGACGTGAGCAACAAGACCCTTGCGAGCGTGTCTCAGAGGAACCCTCAGAAGGGCTGTCAGCCGTAGGACACAGTCTGGTCAGGTGCGTGCAGTCAGCCTGGCACGAAGAGCAGAAGGCAGATCGCTCTGCTGGGAAGTGAGAGCCTGCAGGCTTGGAGGGGTCGGGCCACGCGCCCAAGGGCCCGTCCTCCAGGGGGAGGCGAGCACGAAAGTGGAGTGTGGTGGGCAAGGCAGGATGCCATCCCTGCCTGCCTGGACAGATGCCCACCTGGACAGCAACCAGCCTTGGATGGCCCTCCCTGCAGGCCTTCCCAGTGCCCCCGGGACCGGTGACCATGGCCACCTCTGCTCTGGGGAGCCAGCAGATCATGGCTGGTCACCTCTCAGGTGTGAGGCCCACTGCTGGGTGATGATGCGAACTCCTGGTCCATGAGAGGGGTCTCCCCTCAGCATAGGGGACTGTGGGTCCCACCAGTACAGGTTCCCCCGTCCTGCACATCCCAATGAAGTCATGGGCTCCGCGGGTGTAGACGAAATCATTTCTCTCAGCTCAGATTCAGTTCTCAGAACCAAGGGTTTACCAAGACTTGCATGAGGGCCTGGGCACTGGCCCTTCAGACCCGGTCCCGACTGGGCCGGGTCAGAACCACACACAAAACTCCGGAAGTTTGACTGACTGGGTATGGGGTGTTGAGAGAATCTCCCAGGACTAGCAGGTGCAGGATGGGGAGACACTCTTCCATTAGATGTAGGTCTTTGCTCTTCCATTAGATGTTGACGATGACCCACTAGTGTGAGTGGGATGGAGAGAGAAGCGAGCAGGGCTTCCCCTAGGAGGCAGCCCTCTGTGACCAGAATGGGTGTTCTTTCTGTACCCTCTTGTTACCCCCCGCATCTACACTGTGCGTGCCAGGTGGGCATCTGAGCCACCACGAAGTGCCACCATGCATTCGGCTGACACATCAAGAATGCAAAGCTGGGATGGGAAGAACAGCCCTGTGCCTGCTGTGCGACACGTGTGTGAAGCCGTGAGTGTTATCTGATGTCATGTCCCAGTTAGATCCACCACAAAATAGGTCAGATCCTCATCAACGTGGTGTCCACAGAGTTCTTGAGAATGAGCCAAGGAAATGAGTATGGAAAATGCCTGATAAAGTCTATAAAGTTGCTGGATGCATAACTGTGTGTTTACTGTTAATCATTTTTTCAGTCTCTGTCCTAATTTCTCCAGGATAATGACTAGCAGAAGCCAGAATATTAAGGAGGAAGACAGGCAAGTCAAAAGCACAGCACAGTCAAATCAACAACAGAAAAACCAACTAGAAGTAATCAGGAGAAAACATACTTCTTGTCAACAAAATGATTATTATTTGATTATAAATGAGGAGCACAAAATGAGCATAAGAAAAGAGGGTGATTGTTCATAGGTGACACGGTAGTGGGAGCATTTTGGGGTATACGATAATGTAAAGAAAATGCAGATGTAAACAATAAAAAATTAAAAGTCAATAGCGCATTTCTTAGAAACGAAACCGTTTGATTGTAAATGAAGAGCATGAGATTTGGAACAACTATGCCACATTTTTCTGTAATGTTTTAGATCATTTCAACTTGATTTAAAATGTAACTGTAGTCGGGGTCCTGGGTCTTCCTATGGACACTAAGATAAAGTGACTTTTTCCTAGGGAGGCTCACTTCTTCTATGCAGTTCTGATGGTTCTGGACCTAAGAAAAACAACAAACAAGGCCCACCCTTGCTTCAGGGAGTGTTGAGGGAGCAAGACTGACTACCCCACCCATACAGGCAGGGGTGAAGGAAGGGGAGGGGTGGAGTGGAGGAGTGGAGGGAGGGATGGGGGAGGGAGAGGAGTGGGGAAAGGAATAGAGGAGGGCTGGGGAGAGGGAGAGGAAAGGGTGGGAAGGGGTGGGGTGGGGAGAGGGGGAGGGAGTGGAAGGGAGAAGGGAGAGAAGAGGGAGAGGAAAAGGATGTGGGGGGGAGGGGTTGGGGAAGGACCCCACCAGCCACAGTCCAGAGCCGTGGGCTCTGTGTCCTTCGAAGCTGCCTTCAACTCACTGAGCTGGTCACTAACAGTTGCCACTATGCTGCCTTATCTCCCCATGTCTTGGAGCCCATGGCCAGCTCAGTCCTGGAGCCACTGGACTCCAGGGAGCCACGATGATACCACAGGAAAATATAAATGTCTGTGACCAACACAGTTAATAAAGTGTGGGCTCATCTGGGTTGACCCTCCCCGGCACCCAACGCCCCACGTCCAAGTTCAGAACCACAGGGTTCCCATCACCGGGCAACACTTTCGTCAAGTCCACTCTCTGAGCAGCTGGCCTGAACTTGGAGTCATCTTGCCACAAGGGTGTGGGTTCCCAACCACATGTCCTCTTCTTCACCAGCGTAGAAGGATCTACAGTGGACATAGACTTGGAGGAAAGCAATGTGTCCAGCAGCTGACCGGGGCAGAGGGCAGCCTTGGACTGTGAGAAAGGCAAGTGTCCACGACAGAGTTTTGATGGCACTAAAGGCTTCTTCCTAGACCCGGATAGTTTGCAAGTTAGTTTACAGAGCAATCAACACAACTATATAGCTTGGAACCAGTGAGGACTTCCTTACTCTAAACTGCCCTGAGAAAGGCAGGGATTAAATATCAGTCACTCCAGTTATTCTAGAGATGATGGAACATGAGAGAGTCCCTTCCTGGAAACAATACCTGATAGATACCCAAATAGACTGCACTGGTAGCAAAGCTATGCAAGTAAACACACTTTCTTGTGAAATAATGGCCATCTTGCTCTTGCATGCAAACGTTCCATACAGTTTTGGGGAGGGAGGCAGGCATAAAAGTGCTAAATGTTTCTATGTTCAAAGACAATAAGATAGAACTGATTTTCTCTCACAGGCTCACCAGCAATTCTACCATGCAGAACGCCCCCAAGAACCCTGTGGAGATAGATAGATTAGATAGATAGATAGATAGATAGATAGATAGATAGATAGATAGATAGATAGATAGATAGATAGATAGATAGATAGATAGATAGATAGATAGATAGATAGATAGATAGATAGATAGATAGATAGATAGATAGATAGAAAGATAGATAGATAGATAGATAGATAGATAGATAGATAGATAGATAGATAGATAGATAGATAG
>PVHY01014760.1:0-37613 GCA_004024945.1 Uropsilus gracilis | reverse complement strand
TCCTATCTATCTATCTATCTATCTATCTATCTATCTATCTATCTATCTATCTATCTATCTATCTATCTATCTATCTATCTATCTATCTATCTATCTATCTATCTATCTATCTATCTATCTATCTATCTATCTATCTATCTATCTATCTATCTATCTATCTATCTATCTATCTATCTATCTATCTATCTATCATCTATCTGGACTAGGTCTCGCTATTTTTGCCCATGGAACTGCAGGCTCTCGTTGCCTGGGGTACCACAGACTCAAGCGATTCCCAGCTTCAGCTTCCCAGGTAGCTGGGATTACAGGCGCGCGCCACCGCGCCCAGCTACTTTTTTGGAACTAGGTCTCGCTACCGGCCCCAGGCAGGACTCGAACCGCAATCCCTAGCCCAGGCCGCTTCATAGGCTGAAGCTTACAGGCACGAACCACCGTGCCCGGCCTCGGCGGCATGTTCTTAGTGAACAGGTGCAGATGTATCTGAAGGACAGTTAGCAAGAGTAACCGAGAGCAGTGTGGAGACCACACGAGAGACCGCCCTGGGGAGGCTGAGGGGGAGGGAGAGAATGTGTGTGAGCGGCCAGGCAGTGCTTTGGGCTTCACCAGTTGGGGAGGAGGCAGTTCCCTTCTCTGGCCTGATGCCCTTGAGACCCTCCCCCTGCCGGCTGGCCTGGGCTCTGAACTCCTGCTGCATCATGCAGACTCCTGGCTGGTCCCAGTGACAGAAAACGTGCAAGGACAGCTGGGATAGGTGTCCTTGATGGGTGGTTCTCAGTGACTCGCAGCTCGGCTTCCTGAGATACAGCAGAGAGGCCGCCTAAGCAGCGGTCAGCCTCACGCTGCATGTACGTCCAGGCTCTGGTTTTCAAAAGCAAAGGGATGCGTGGGAGGGGAGCTCAGTCCACTCAGGCCTGGACATTGACAAACAGCAGCGCAAGGCTGTGGAGAGCTCACGGGTGGAGGAGGACTTCCTGCAAGTCCTCGGACTACCAAGTCTGGGTCCTGCTCTTTATTCAAGGAAACAGAGACAGAAGCAGCTCCTTTTTCCCCGGGTGGCGTTGTGGCTGCAGCGGGTGACGTTCTAGGTGACCAGGTCCTGCTCGGGTGTGGACTGGGTCATGCTCTCGGGCATGGCTCCTGCCCTCTGCTGTTGCGAGGCAACCACAGCGGACACCGTGGAGGAGCCTCACGGCTTCCACAAGGAGACAACTCGTTTGTGTTCTGCTGTTTCCGTGAGCAGAGAAGTGACCTCTCTCCTTCCTTTCTCCTCTTCCTTCCTCTCAACAGTTGGGCTTGATTACACAGCGCAGGCTGGTTGGGGCTAAGACACCCTGCAGGCAGAGGGGGTACCAGCTCCGACCCCGCTGACCTGGCCCAGGCCTGGCGGTGCTAATACAATGGGAAGGCACAATGAGGCTCGCCTCTCAGCTCGAGAGAGGAATTTAAATTAAACCTCATTTAGCCGGGTGCTCCTGTTTGATTTATCGGCAGATGCCTCTTGCTGTTTGAGCCTTGTTAAATTGCTAGCAAACACTTCACTGACCAGCTGTTCCTATTAAGCCAAAAGAGCGCCATGGAGCAGGATCAATCCCCATGCACTTTGGATGGTTCTTATATGTCAGCCCCGTGGAGCAGCCGTGGGGAGGGCCTTATCCCCGGCACCCTGGGAACTGGCCGGTTAATGGTGCTGAGGGATTCTTCTGTCTGGCAGTGGGAGTGGGAAGGGAGGCTGTTCAGGTCGTGACCCATTGCTCTGCTCTCATGCGGGGGTCCTGCCACGTTTGACTCGGATGAAGGTAAGACCTGGTGCCCGGCTTTTTTGCCCGGTGGGCAAAAAAAAGCTCAGAATCTGCATCACGTTCTCCCCGTTAACCCACCAAGGATGGGGTTTGCTGGGCCAGTGCTTGCTTGGCAAAGGCACAGGGGAGGACCACTCCAGAGATTGCACAGAGCGCCTCTCTGCCAGAGACCCAGGACTGTCCGTTTGCCTGTGTTGCATCTTCGTGTGAATAAGAAAGAGGCCTTAGCTGTGGAGTGGACCAGCCCAGTGCTTGGGCTACAGCCTAGGCGAGCCTCCACGCGCAACTTCCCTTTCACTCCCGGCCTCTGGGGGGTGACTTGTGCAGTGCTCGAGCTGAACAACTGCGCTTGCCGCCCATCACGGACTACGAGAGCTGAGGGAGCTGCAAAGACTGTCTTGTGTGTGTGTGTTTTCTGCAAAATACCCCCTTACCACCCCTACTTGCCTGAGGCCCTGTGCCTGCCTCTCTCCTTCACTCACAACCAGGTCACGAACAGTCTCTTCCCTGCACTAAGTAGAGAGCAGGGCATTCTCTGGGGACTTGGCATGAAGCCATCGAAGGCTGACACTTGGTCCTGGCCCCCACATGAAGGCATGTTATGGTGCGCAGGGCTCTGTCAGAGCCGGGGGCCAGGGAACCCTGACACCAAGTGCTTGATGGCAGGCATTGTGGTGCTTCTGATAGTTGTGCCCAGTGGGACCTGGGGTGTCACAAACCCCAGCTCGGTCTTGCTTGAGTTTCTGTTCCAGGTGACAGAGGCCTGGCTTGGGATTTAGAAGTTTCGGCAAAATGTCTCAAACACAAGCTCCTAAGAATGTCCCTAAGAATGTCCCTCTAAGAAGCTCTGCCCAGGGCCCGTCTCCCTGCAGCTGTGGATCCACGAGGCAGGATTTGGTTGGAATAACGTGGGTTGGAGTGACTTGGGAGTCATACTGTCCTGACCCATATCTCTGTCTTGGCGAGAAACTGAGCAAAGGGTCCTTCAGATCTACTATCAGAGTGTTAACGTGTCTACCCCAGCCCTGCCCCTTCCTGCCCACCCACAACACAGACAGGTGAATGAAATAAACCTCTGGATGTCACCCGGCCAGGGACAGTATCTGCTCTGACCTCAGAGTCAGACCCCTGGGAGGGCATTGTGCTGTGAAGAGCTCAGGCTTCTGAACTCGCTATCATGACCCAGCCTGGCCTCCATGGCCAGATCTTCCCTGCACCCTGGGCACGTGCTGTTTTTTTTTAGATCCTGCAGGGAGGCCACGCAGGGGTCAGGTTCTCTGGAGGGATTTGAAGTCTTCTCTGATCACGTTTACTCTTTGGCTTTACTTTGTGATGCCATCCCTGATATTTTCGGAGAAAAACTGTCATTTCCCCCATATCTCCCACAGTGACTCATGCATTTTCCTAATTCATTTCCTTTTTTTTGTTCACTTATAAAGGTTTTCTTTTTCTTTTCTACATTGTAGTCAATACCCTCCTCCATAACATCCAGTATTTCTTGTATCTTTCTGCGCAGAGATGCACTGGGCACTCAACAGAGTGTATTGTACCTGGCCTGCGTGCTATTACAAGCTCAATTTGAGTCCAGTTTGGATGATTTTCTGGTCCTAAAATCTCACCTGCCGTTTTTCCATCCACTCACTGGCCCTGAAATACTTCCTGACACTCTGTCCCCCTCATCCTGTGTTTTCTTGCAGGTTTTGAGAATTCTTTCTCCCTTTCAACACTATTGTAAGTTGCTTAATGTGTTTTGGTCTGAGAGTCAGTCTTCATGTCTGCATTTTCAGGCTCAGTTTTTAGTTTTCCTATATTCTCTCAACTCAAAAAACAAAACAAAACAAAACCAAAACAACAACAAAAAAAACAAACAAACAAAAACCCAACCCAAAACACAAACAAAAAAAAAAAAAAAGAAAAAACCAAAAAGTCAAACATGGTTGTTCCTCAAACAAAAGGCAGTAGGGATGGGCAGAATAAAGACTCTTGTCTTCCCTCCATGGTAACATACGTCAAGTCCAGCCTCAATTACTCAATTATTTTGAGAGGAAAAAAAAATGAAACAATAGAAAAGCTTTGGGTGATGGAGCCACTTCTAGGTTAATTCTCAGGTTTCTCTACCTGTGTTAACTTGGGTGACCTGTTCAACCTTTGAGCCCCAATTACCCACTGTGAGATGAGGAGAGCGGTCTGTTTCAGAGGCTGGGGACTGGAGCCATTTGATGACAAGGGGTGATTGAGTGGTAAATTATTTTCTAGGTATCCTGGTTTTGCTTTGCTTCCTAATCTTTTTACTAAGGTGAAGAGAAACTCCTGAACGTAAACTTTTAAAACCCAAGATGGTTGTACACGCATGTACACAGCAGCATGTTCCATAAGAGCCAGAATGTAGAAGCAGCACCAATGTTTAGTGACAGAACAGGTAAACAAGAGGTGGCATATACAAAAAATGGAATATTATTCAACATTAAAAAGGAGTGAGATTCTTACACCTGTAAAAATAGAGATGACCCTTGAAGGCTGAATGCCATGTGAGGTAAGTCACACACAGAAAAGCTAATACTGCAGGATTCCACTTACCTGAAGTAATTAGAATAGTCAATCAGAGACAGGAACTAGAATGGTGGTGGCAAGGGCTGGAGGTAGGCAAGGAATGCGTGTTTTTGTTTAATGGATCTAGAGTTTCAGTTTTGCAAGATGGTCATTCAAAGGAACTGGAAGGAAGAGATTTTGAAAATGGGAGGTACAGCCTTGGAGAACCAGGACAAGATGCCTGAGTGAAGCTGATTAGGAGGGAAGAGATGGCAGAGGAATGAAAGGGGCGAGGTAGAGGTTGAAGGCAGTCTTCTATGCTGCACACTGAGAAATCTTGGACCTACAGGGCAGGACCAGAAGGCAACAGGTGAGGTCAGAAATTTGAGAGAAGATGCTGAGCTGGAGACACAAGGATGACAGGAGGGTCCCATCTACCACCTATCCCTTTCGATGTCTCTACATGAACTTCCCTCTGTGTATCTGTCTCTAAATTTCCTCTACTTAAAAAAGATACCATCCTCTTGGATTAGGGCCCACTATGGTAGGATCTTTACCTCTCAAAGGATCTTTACCTCTCAAAGACCCTATCTTTACATACAGTGACACTTTGAGGTATTGCGGGTTCAGCATGTGAATTTGTGGGGCACCATTCAGTTCATGACACATTCCTGCCATCCACTCAGCTTTTTATTCATCCATCTGTTCTTCCTCTCATTCATCCCATCTACCCACCCATGATATGCAGGTCGAAGATCCCTGTGTCAGTTGGGAAATACAGGTACAACTGGGAGAGGAAAGTATTGGGATAGAGATATTCCTGGTATGATGAGAAAGACTGAAAAAAATGGTATGATCATGAGGGGGGAGTGGGTATTGCAGTGAGGGTGACAGAGAGAGCCTATTAGAATAAATACCACTTGGGCTACTATTAAGTTCAAATTGAACTGGCAAAAAAGGGAAAGGAGGGTGAGGGCTCTCCAGGCAGAAGGAACAGCATGTACAAAGACATCAATGCATAAGAGAACCGGGTATAAACCAAGAACTACATGTTCATGCTTCCTGAAAACTGAAGAGCATCAGGCAAGCATCGATTTGGAGATAAAGGCATGCAGGTGTTGTCTGTAAGGGGCTTGAGTTTTATAGAAAGAGATGGAACCAAAGGTGGGTTTTTAAGCATGCAAAGAGCAGGCCTCTCCTCCACAGTATCTAACAGTATAGGTTTTACTTCATCTTATTGTCTGCCATGTTTGCCACACCGTAATTTTCCTGAGGGCAGTATGTTTCATTTGTGTAGTCCACCGGTGTATCTCCAGCACCTAGGACGTCCTGGCATGAAGCAGTAGCTCCGAGAAAACATATAGAGGGAACAACTTGATGTGTGTTTAGAAAGCTAAGTAGGACCGACCATGGTGGAGGTGGTGGGGGAAGCCCTTAAGAGAAGCTGTTTTATTATGGGAAACCATAGATAGTGAAGGTTGTAAAACAGCAGAACATGGATCTCAGGGAGGTAGATGAGGCCTCTGGAAGACCTGGATCTCTGCAAAGGCTGCCTGTGCTCTCCTGCTCTATGGGTGACTACTTCTACCTCCCCAGCAAGAGGGCCAGTGAGGGCCATGTCCCCACTAACCCTCCCCCTCACCCTCTTCTAGTGCCTACAATGTCCATTGTTGGTCTAATATGACTTGATTACACATTCAGCAAATACTTATTGAGCACCTACTATGTACCAGGCGCAGCGCTAGGTGCTAGGAATACAGAGCTGAACAGAACAAGCAAAGATACCTGCTCTAATGGCTGATATTTAGCCACAGGAGGCATAATTATGAGTGAAGACAATAACTATAAATAATTCTGTTAGAAAGTGAATAATATAGAACAAAATCATAGAACAGATTTGGGGATGAGGAGTGATGGGGTAGGGGAGTGGTGTAGTGAGGATGCAGAATGACACAGACTGGACCTTAGTGAAAAGATCTGAAGGAAGGGGAGGAGTCAGTCAGGTGGACATTGAAGATGCTGAGGTGGGAGTTGGTCTGAGCCAAATAAATGTTATGAAGGAAGCCAGGTTAGCTGTGAGTGTAGGAAAAAAGGAGATGTGTGTGAGGGGTATGTGTGCATGTGTGCATGTGTGCATGCGTGTGTGTGTGTGGATGTGGATGTTGCTGGGGGCAGATTATACAAAATTTGAAGACTATTGAACGGACTTCTGCTTTTATTGAGGGTGAGATGGAGAACCGGTGTAAGACTTTGTTCTATCTGCTCCTAGATCTTGTACATTCAGGAAAGCTGAAATCGCAGGTTATAAGCTCCCAAAGGATAGGATGGTCTCTAAGTGATCTGACTAGTACATACACAAAGCCACATTTATATGAACTGCCTCTGAAGGACTTCTCACTACTTGTGGTAGAGTGGGGAAGGTAATGGAGACTGGCCCAGAAGCTCAGGGAGACATGGGAAAGGAAAAACCACTCAAATGAAAAATAGTCACTACAACAACAGAAAGAGCAGTTTGATCCACAAGAAAGTCTTTTTCTGGGATAATTACAAATCAGCAGTGGCCTCTGACAGAAGATCCAGGAGGGCAGGGCTGGTGCTGCTTTATTTATTTATTTTTATTTTTTGAGACTAGGTCTTGCTATGTTGCCCAGGGTACTGCAGACGTAAGTGATGCCCAACCTCAGACTCCCAGGCGCCTGCCACGCACCTGATTGCTTTTTTCCCCCCAGAATCAGGCCTGACTATGCTGCCTGGGGTAGTCTTAAACCCGTGAACTCAAGCAATCCCAAGCCTCTTGCCTCTCAGCCCTTGGACAACAGGCAGGCCCCACCATGCCCGGCTCCTGGTGCTGCTCTTCACCAGCCAGGATGGGGTTCTGCTTTGCAACAGATTGTATCAAGTGGACTCTTGCAGCAGTTACCGGTTCAGAGACCATTTATAAACCCATTTATCTCCTTTGGTTAAAATGATTTCCGATGCTGACGTGATCACTGTGTGGATTGATATTCTGGAGTCATGCTAGGGT
The DNA here is from genome assembly GCA_004024945.1 of Uropsilus gracilis. Classification (NCBI taxonomy): domain Eukaryota; kingdom Metazoa; phylum Chordata; class Mammalia; order Eulipotyphla; family Talpidae; genus Uropsilus; species Uropsilus gracilis. The sequence goes on along the minus strand of PVHY01014760.1, from coordinate 30,260 downwards.
TCCTAGCTTTTGTTCCTTTTGCGGATTAACAAACACAATTAACATTGCTGTTGTCAAAGCTCAGTCACAGAAATTTCTGTAAAAAGAGATGTTACCAGAGTGAGATGAATTATTTATTCCCTGGAGTCAGCGGATTTCAGCGTGGACTTGTATGTCCACCCCTGAGTGGCAGGCCCGCCTCCCAGCGCTGTCAGTCCCGCGCTGGTCTGAATGCAGCTTTGCGAGCGGCCCTGCTGCCTGGAATGAAGCGAGCGAGACAGCGGTGCAGGAAGTACAGGCCGGAAAACAAATGTCCACGTCTTCAGGCGCTCTCCGTGTCCCGCTTCATGGGCTGTCAAAACGGGCAAAGCAGCCTGAGTGATGCTCTTGACAATGTGGCGTTTCATATTTATCTAATTCGCGAAAAGACAATTTTATACCAAGAGATTACCATCAACTTTGTCCCTGTGGAAGTTATCGGTGCCCTGACTTCAGGGCTGACAAACTAATGTTCGTTTTATGGCATCTGTCAGCCAGATGGAAGGCGAAGTCATTTCTTACCAGTAAGCAGATGAAAGGCGTTCAGGAGATTGGAAGCAGCAATATCATCTCTGAGGTGAAGGGATGTCAGTCAGGGGCTATCATAAGCTTGTTAAGGAAAGTGAAAAGAGCCTTACAGATGTTGACTCTACCATTGACTGAGTCTGACTTCTAAACACATCCAGTGTTATTAAGATTACCCCAAGTAGCTGGGAGGCCCCAGAGAATGGGGAAAAAAAACTGATCTTCAGACCAAAGGTAAGCTTCAATTCTGGTCCAAATCTGTCACCTTTCTGGCAATTCTTCCTCAAGACCCCAACGTGTGGCTCTAACCATTCTCTTTGATGGCGCCCACATATCAAGGTTTTGAACTTTTAACTGACATCTTAAATAGACACACTTATTATTGGAAACATTACATAAGTTCAGCTCCGGTCTCAAATGTCGTCAGTTGACGTTTATGTTCGAATGCAATTTATAATTCTTCACAGAAAGGTTAACACTTAATTAAAGTGCTGCTGGAAATTGCCTTCTTGATAAACCTGGGCTTTGTGCTCTCTTTTGCTTGGTGTGCAGAAAGAAATAATCTTCCATGATGGGTGGGTCTCTGTTGAGGCACAGCCATTTCAGAACGAGAGGGAAGCTAAAGGGGGATTGAAAATAGGGCTTTCAGCTCGAAGTCTTTGCCCCTCAGTCCTCAGCGAGCTCTAACACCTGTTAAAACTCTCCTGTCAAGGCAAATGGTTGACTGGGCCCCTCGCCAAATGTTGGGAGCTTCTCCTATTGTTTTCTCTTGGAAACCAGTGAAGGTTAAGCTAAAGGCAGATTGCTGCTTTCTTCTTAAGTTAATTATTCTGAAGAGAAACAATGTTAGTTCTGAGAAGAAAACTCGGAGGGCTATGGTCTGGGGAATCAGAAAGATGTATTACATATTGCTAACAAGCTTCTTTTGAGGTGGAAACATTTCCGTGGCTTAGAAAGTATGTCGAACAACAGATTAATGTATAATTAAAAGCCAATATTAATTCAACCCAGGGTGATGCTGTTCTGTATTTGTGAAGAGCAGAGGGAATGTTCTGGACCTACCTCTTGGCTAGAGTCAAGGTGGTGACGATACTGACTTAAGAATGAGAAAAAGGACCGACACTGGACCCGCATCCAGGAAGACGTGTGGGACATAAATATGGATCTCTTTATGTCTTTTCTTAAGCTCCCATTTATCAAAACTGAGTGTAGAAATAAGTTTCCAGTGACTCTTATATTAGGGAAGCATTTTGACGTTATAGAATATTGTTTGGTGCCAAATTCTATTTTCAACTCCTTCCCTTTACAGAACTTACTGAAGGCATTACAGAGGAGGGCAGAGTTTGATAAAAATTAAAAAAAAATTAGACAAGTATTAACTTGTGTCACCCCCCCCCTGCCAACTGCAACAAATGATACAAGGATGAGAACTGAAAACATTTAAAAATAATGAAGATATCTTTTTACAGATCAGCCAAAAAAAAAAAAAAAAAAAACCAACCCACATTATTACATGGTATGTGGAGATGGGCCAAGTCATGAGAGATGGAAGCACGTGCCAGCCTGGCTCTTCTGCAGCCGCCTTCTTGTTGGCCAGCGTTTCGAAGTTCGTGGAAGATCAGCCTGGCAGTTGGGTGACGATCGGTGCACAAATGTCTGCTGATTAAGACTGGCTCTGGGTGTTGCTTGTTATTCCTTTAGATACATAATCTGATCATGATCTTGTCTCTCTAATCCATGGGCTCTATTGCAAGCTCCCCCAAGACTCCTAAGTGAATCTGGAAGAACCTGTATTGGCCGGGACCCAAGCTTATTTTAGTGTTTCTGATTTGGGAGTCAGAAACCCAGCCAGCCACTCATAAGCTAAAAGACAGCTGGAGCTTCCAGGGGAACATGGATTTTAAGGAATGGGGGAGAGTCAAAGCTATTCTTCCCTTCAACCTAATGCTCTTGACACTAATTGGAGGGCACCGGGTCACTTGACATCATCTTAAAAGGCACAGTGGCCTTAACAGAGGTGGCCTTGTAGCGTGGCCACGATGGGAGTCTCTGGAGCAGCTTCACCAACCAGCTCTGTGATCCTGGACAAGTTACTTAATAGCTCTGTATCCCTGATGGTGAAATACAGAATCTGAGGGGACCCACATCCATGTGGGTCTAGATGAATTAACACATAAAATGCCAAGCAGAGCCTGGTCCGGTAAATGTCAGCTCTTCCCAAGATGATGTGTTCACCTGGTCTGTGAGCTACGGGAGCTGGGTTAGGTTTTCAGTTGAATCTGAGAAATGAAAACTGCCAGACCTTGGCATTTGCCAGGGCCAGTGAGAAAGAGGTTAATTGTCTCAGCTTCTCTAAAAGAGCTCTGATGGGAATGATCAGGCCTTGGCAAATGAAGTAGGAACAGAAAATATAGTCAGTGTTTTTGGTCACATCCTCTATTATTAGTAAGAAGTACATTTCCTTTTGGGGTGAACATTAGGGACAAAAATAAGGCTCTTCAGTTTCCCACCCCTTTTATGAATGCTGTGGAACCACTTGGGCTTGCATTGAGCCTGACTGGCAAATGCATCCTCATAAGAGCAAATGTGGTGCATTTAGGAGTCTATTCAGTTTGAGCAGGAAAAAGGGGGGATTTTGGCACTGGGACCGCAGTACATGATCTTGGCAGTGGTTGTTGACATTCTTAGGTGGGAGGGGGGGTTCAGGTCACAGCTTTTAGGGATCATGAGGTTGGAAGCAATTAAATGTTATTTTGAGGCTGCCAGAAAGATCTGTGGGCTTGTAGGCGCACATTTGCTATCTACATACAGGCAGATTTACCTTTAATAGCAGGTGATTTCACCAGAGTCTATTTCTCAACTCTAGCAGGTAGATTTTACATGTTTCAGCTTTATTTGGAACCCAAGAAAAAAATTCAAAGAGGTGCCTAATGGCATTATTCTCCCAAATCCTTTAAATCAATTTTGCCTTTCCCAGCATTATCCAGCTTTGTGATTTCTTGCATTATGAGAATTCACAAAGCAAAAAAAGAATTTTCTGGTGTATTCAAAGTTTTTATCTGAAAAGAAGCCTGCAACTCTGAGAGTGTCGGGAAAGCTTATTTGTCTAGACACCCAGCCAAGTTCCAGAAGCAAGGGAAAGCGGGGTGCCCTTCAGTAGTAGGGGTTCTCAAGTGGCTTTGCAAATTGGAAGGAGGAAGGTCTCCTCCGGAGCTCCCTCTAGCACCAGGATACATTTCTTCTATGAGCTAAAGGTTTGGGTAGAAGATGAAATGACGCTGGTGAATTCTGACCAAAAAATGTTCAAATGAGAAAGATCAGCTTCTTCCAAAAGTATTTTGTTGAAAACTCCCATGAAAAGCTGAAACAGACTTACTTCTCAGTATGGTTTCTGGCTACAAATATGATCCCACAGTTTCCAAAGAAACTAGCGATCCCTTGATGTTCTATGAGCTCCGGAGTTGAACTGGGAGTGTTCAATGTTTGCACACTTGAGCGTTAACAGGTGTAACACGAAGATGAAGTTCCCCAAAGAGGCTGTGAAATTTCTTTCCTTGGAGACTTTGAGGAGAGTAGAGACAGAGAAACAGAGGAGAGAGGAGAGACAGAGGAGAGAGTAGAGACTGGATGCAGAGGGGAAATTTCTAGCTTCCTGTATTTCCATGGGTCTATCAACTTCAGTCAGAAAGTTGCCCTTGTAAATATGCACTTAACATTAAACACAAACCAAATGACTCGAGGCCTGATTCAGTATTTAAATTGTTCTGGAAAACTTTTTAAAAACTGCTTTTGCATTGATATTTTACAGAGCAAAAAAGGATAATCATGGAAAAGCACAACCAACTGTGACTGATACAAATAGGAAAAAACCTAAGCATAACAATGAGAAGCCTCATGGGTGGAATTGCAAGAAGACAGCCCGTGCTCTCCTCATCCACATGTGCAATTATGTATGGATGAGAAATTACAGGGACTAATAATTACAGCAGCAATTGTCCACTTGCAGAACAATTAGCCCTTTGCTCCTTGTTCTGAGAAAGTGACTAATTGTACCCACAGCGAGCCAACTATTTGGGACGTTTGTTTTGGAATAAAACTTTCTGCTTACCAGAAAGTGCCACCTATAGGAGCAGAAGATCTAGGGTGGTCCTGGGGTCTAGTGCCTAGGGGCCCAAGGCTTTGAAATAGTCACCATCTAGCCCCGGGCAGGCACTGAGTTATATATGGGCAGCTGGGTGAACACGTTGCCTCCAGAACTGAGTGGACTTCTTTACTGAGTGGACCTCAGGTACATACACACTCACACACACACACACACACACACACACACACACACATTATATAATGAGGAAAGTAAAAATAGCTTAGGTAATGATAACAATTATGATTAATGAGTACCTTTCATCAGAGATCATAAGTCTCTTATAGTTACACTTCACAACCTCCTGTGAGATGTAAGGGGAAAATATTTGTAAGCTAATCTTTACTTTTTAAAGTCACAGAGGCACTTGAAGCAGTGGTGGGTGAATAGTGTCATGTTGCAGATGGATAGAAAACAAAACCCAGAGATGGGTAACTTCCTGTTCCAGGACTTATAGTCCTGCTCACTCTGCTCAGGGGAACATTGTCCCCTAAGATGAGGTGTGTAATGTGTCTGGGGGGTTAGAGATGGGCAAAAAGAAACCTTCCTGAGTCTCCCCTTCCCTCCCAACAGACTCACATGGTGAGGTTACAGCCAGTTCCTGATTCCATCAGCTAAGAGTTCTCAGTATTAGAAGGGAACCCATCTTATGAGTGAGACGCTCGAACAGAGAGAGAGAGTCTATCTCTGTGTCTTCACAGGTGTATTCCTGGGGCCCCAAGTACAAAGAGCATAGCCACAACCACAGGGTCAGCACACTGGTTCCTACTGCTTGATCAGACAGGCGCATACCACATACCTGAAGGTGTACTTGAGCAGCCATCCTTATAAGGATCAATCACACATATTCTTGGGATCTGACTCCTGGGACACAGAGGCAGGGTCCCAGAACTCCTGAAATTTCTTTTGGTCCCCAGTTTTTTAAGGTCCTTTAATCAGCAGCCCCGGGACTCTGTGTATCTGCCTGTCTTCTTATAGCTTGGTCTGAGGACTTGATTGTAAGTCCATTTGGCTAAAGGCTACCCCGTAACCCTAGGCAACTTGTCAGGTATGGGTATATGTTTTTGCACCTGCTGTAATCAGTCTATGTAGGTAACATTGGTGAATCATTATACAGGGCCCTCTGAAGCAGGGAAACCTAGGCTGAGGCTCCTTGCACCCAATGTAAAGGCAACATTCTCTCTTGCATCTTCCAGTATGGGGTTCCTCCACCTCCTCCTAGTTATGTCTCAAGAGCTGTCCCTCTAACTCACTGCTTGGCCCATTCATCTTGAGTAGATTCTGATGGGCAGGGGCTGCCATCTTAATTTTTCTGACATGTAGTGGAGGGGTAGGGGTGCAGAGACCTGGTTCTACTGGGGCCAAGGCTGGAGACTCTCCTTCTTGATCTGTCTGTCTCTCTCTAGTCCTTTTGCTCATGTTCCAGGAAATGATGGGCAATCTTTCTAGGGTCCTGTTTGCTCTGTCTCAACTCCCTTTGCTCACTCTCTCCATAGGAGGTATTTTCTCATACAAACTCTGACATTTTTTTCTCTTCCAATGCTCTGGATCCTCTGCTCATATGCTCCATTTCACGTTTCCCCCCCATCATCCACAGCATTGGATCCACCATCCACACCATTCCCTGCAAGCTTTGCTATGAAAAGAGGAGGGTGCAGCCGCCTCCTCCTCCTTCTCCTCAGGATGGATAGCAAAGAAACTATGGCCTCGAACCAAGATTCTAAGGTGACCTGAAAGAAAGGAAAAACACTTATTTTTCTAAGATTTCGTGCTTTGGAGGTGCTGGGCCTGCTGCCAGCATCCCTGATCGCCAATGGCTCTGATCCAACACATTCATTTATGCCCCCAACAGAAGCATGTCTAAAACACAGACGTTAGACACATAATGCTTTAGCTGAATTGCCTTGAGATCCTTTTAATTCAGACTTCTTGGAAACCATGAAATCCCGAAAATGACGCTTCATATGCCTTTCCTTCCACATTTAGCCCAGACTTCCCGATGTGCTGCTTGTCTACATGTGGCTACTTGTCTCCGGGAGCATGCCATAGAGTAATTGTGTACCATTTTACTTATAAGATATTATGCTCTCATATGAAATAAATGTGTAATTTTATAGCACAAGCTTTAACTCAATTCATTATTAGGGAATTTATCTGAAGGTCAAATTGAGACAATTTGGCATATATGGTTAGAAACAGAATGACTTAGTTTAGACTTTAAAATCAGGACCTGTGTTCTCCTTGGCCAATTTAAAATCTTTAAAATCTCCTTGGGATTTTAAAGTTGTGAGTATACTTTACCCTTTTGTTTTGTTACTCTTCCGATGGTGGCAGTTGAGTGAAAGGAACTAAAGTAACTCCCGGGTCTCTATTCAGCTCTTTAGCCTTTCAAAATGGCAGCATTTCTCCAATTTCTGTTTTGGAAACTTAAGAGGGTCCTTCACATATTGACCTCAGAGGGCAGAGAAAAGACGCTCCATTGCTCATAATTCTCATTTACTGTTGGGGTTCTTCAGTTGCCCCAAGGTCATCACTGGTATCCCTGGATAAGCCCTGGCACATCTCATCTTCAGAAATGGCTCTCTGAATTTCTGCTGGGGCAGACTTGTTGGAAGTAAAGAAATACATGAATTTCGCTAACATGTTTCTCCCTCAAAATTTCCTTGAACATTTTCAGTCTCATGTTAAGGACTATAAAATCTATATTCGGGTATTTCTTTTGCTCCTACTTCTTTTTTTCTTTCTTATTTACTTACTTGAGGTGACACTGGTTGACATCACTCTCTATGCTTCAGATTCACCCCTGCAGAGATATGAACCTTCAGAAGGTTATGATACTGAGCCCTGCTGCACAAGAGTCACCACACCCTGTCTACCATTGACCCCACATCCCTTTATTGTGTACCCCTGGGCCCCCTCTCCACTTTGTTCGCCCCTTCCCTTCTAGTGGCTTCCATTCTGCATCCATTTCTAGACATTGTTTTGCTTTAGTTCTATCAGTTCCTTTGTTTTGCTTTTCTATATAAATGAAATCATTCAACATTTGTCTTTCTCCCTCTGGTCTATTTCACTCAGCTTTATCTCCTCCAGTTCTATCCATGTTGTTGCAAATGGCAGGAGTTCATCTCTTTTTTTATGGCAGAATAATATCCCATTGTGTATATATACCACATCTTTTTAGTCCAGTCATCTGTCGTTGAGCATTGATGTTGTTTCCGTAGCTTGGCTATTATAATTAGTGCTGCAGTGAACATTGGAGTGCATAAATCTCTTTGAGGTAGTGTTTTTGTTCTTTGAATAAATGACAAGAGTGGAATTGCTGGTATTGCATGGTAGATGCATTTTTAATATTTTAAGAAATCTCTATACTGTTTCACATATTTCGTTCTTTAAACCTATGGCATGCCCTCAAAAGCACGACATGGTGAGGGTCTTTGTACCAATCTGACTTTTGTCACCAATTATGATGTTGTTGTTGTGGTGTGATTTGGTGGGAAAAGATTCTCCTTACATTACACACAAGCAGTTTCCCTGCAACAGAATTGCTCTACCACCCTCACCTGTAGAGGTACGTTAAATCCTCTATAAGACCCTTGATGGAAACTTGCAGCTTGTGGGCAATATTGCCTGGTTCTTTCTAGATCATGAAAGCACAATTTTTGCTAAGACTTTGCCCTTTCAGATTCAACTATTTTATTAACACTTCAGAAAAATTCACACCAATAATCTATGTTTTTCCATTCAAAGGAATGTTTACAAACATCCCTAGCTAGGTTCTCATTGTTATTATGCCAAATTCAGCATCAGTAAGGCTGACTTCAGTTCAAATTATTAATTAAGTCAGAGTTAATATGTGTCTTAGAATCATACTCCTGCATCCAACTTTCCATCATTCCAGAAAACTCATTTTCTCACAATTATTTCTTATCTTATTTCTCCAGGTCTATACAATGACTTTAATACTTAATGAATCTTGTCTAAATGGCCAAGTCCAATTTCAATTGGCTTTATATTTTGCCTATAGCCTGCTTATCCAATGTTGCCTTCCACAGCTCATTCACTGTATTTGGCTGATAGAATGAATTCAGTCTCCATATGCAGAAATCATGTTTATCTCCCACCTTACTTTGGTACTATGTTGCTAACCTCATCCAGAAATATTTTCAGCCTTTCTGTCCTATCTTACAAATTTTGTATCAGGTATTTTACCAGCATCTTCTTATCTTTCCTCTGGAATTTCTCTCTAGAAACTAGCCCTTTCCCAGATGCTAGGATGGAACTTGACGTGACTACTCAGGAAACTGAAGAGACCAGCAACCTGCTTCCCTGGTTCAGCTATTGGTACAAGGGCAGCGTGTGATCCACTTAGAACCTGAGATTTTTGCTGAGACTTCTGGGATAGAGGTTGGCTCCTTCTCTGCTATATCTGAAGTTGAGAGGAAAAGTGCTTGGACCTTTGGGCCATGATTTCAGAACTACAGTGATGCCAAGTGGAAGTGTCATCAAGCTGAGTGTAGTCTCTGGATCAGCAGAGCTTGGGAAGGTGAGGAAGGAAAACATACTGTCACTGAGCCCTGCTACAAGCCATGCCCAAAGCTAGTCTTACACTTACTTTAAGTGCTCTTTTTGCTTAGATGAATTTTCACTGGGTTATTTATCACCCCCCCCAACCACATTATACAGGTTTTTATCAAGATGGCAGGGGAAAATGCATATGAAATGCTTAACATGGTGCCTGATACGAAGAGATTACTCAATAAATATCTGTTACTCTAAGGGCAATGGTAGATGAGATTAAACAGTTTATGTTTTTCCAATAATTAAGAACAGCTGTGAAATGTTCATTTTGCTTTATGCATTGATGAATGAGGAGAGTTTAGAAAATTTGGAGGAAAACATTTCAAGGTCTGAATTTGAGATTGAACTTTTCTTTGTTATTTTCTCAAGAATAGGTAACTATGTCTCAGGTAAAGATGGATTTTCCTACGCTGAAGAATTCTCTTCATCATCTTTGATTTCCCCAGGCGTTTTGTCAGACCCTCTTAGTACGCTAGAAAAATGTTCAAAGAAGCTTTTCTTTTTGAATTTTGATTTTGGAGTCTCAGATGCAGAATGGCGTGCGGTTTAACATCACAACTAAGACGCTTCAGTCTGACACTCTGTTGGATACTAATCTGAGTTTTCTCACATGTCTCCAGTCTCTTAGGACTTTAGAAAAGGACCATTTTCCCCAGGTGAATATCTACCAATCTGGCAGCTGTTCCTCAAATGGGGAATTAATTTGCTCATTATTTCAGATGCATGGTAGTTCATCTTTAGAAATTTTTCTGCTGTCTAACAACACTGTCTTATTTGAATGGTTAATACTATTCTCTCCATCAGAGTTCAGAGCTTGGCTTGTCTTTTCAGTGATATATAATTTTATCAAACAACTTGGACTCTCAGTACCCTCACATCAGGGATATTTATAAAATGCAGAAAGTTGTATTTTCCACTGGATGTTGGAATATCACTTTGTACTCTGGTATTAGTACGAGATGTTTCAAAGTAAGTGGTCATTATCGTGCTCACCCAGTTTTAGCTGAAGGGGCTTTAATAATGCTGACTCTAATTTTCTTTTGGTCTCATAATTATAGAGTATGTGATTCTAGTCCAAATAAAGGTGAACATTGTCTTGATTTCGCTGAGTCTTTTTTTCCCCAGATGCCTCATATCCAGATCAGTAACTGTCATGACTATTATCACACAACTCTTATTACATGCTGGCATTTTTTTATGACACTCTGCAAGATAGAGGTTTCCCTGGGGCTTACCTTATAAGAAGACAATGTTGATGAATAAGTATGAGAAATTTACCAGTCCATCCAAGTGTTTAGTAAACTTTTCTGTGAGTCTTCCCAAAGAACACTGATTGCAGATGAAGTGAAAGTACTTCTATTTATTCTATACCCTTTAGAAATGGTCTCTCTATGAACCTGTGACTAGAGGTTGTTGCTAAGGATTATTTAGAGAAAAATGCATTACAAAATAGCATAATTTTCTAAAACTGTTTAACTGTCCCTTAATATTTAAGTTCTAGAAGTTAGAGAATTGCCCTTCTTCTTTAAAGATTATAAACTTTTAGGTAATGACAAAGAAAAGCAAATAATTAAATAAAATTGAATATAAATAAAAATTACCCCTCAAGAGAAAACCAAAAATGATTACTTAGACAAGGGATTTGGTATAAAATAGACTCTGAGCAGAATTTTAGCAGGCTGATTCAGTGATAGCACAAATTCTAAACATCTTGGAAATTAAGGTGAGAAAAAAGAAGGATTAAGAGTATCAACCACAAGATCATTTATATAAAACTGAAAACATGCTAAGTTTATCAATACTGCACATGTGAAAATATAAAAACAAAGAAATGAAAAACACAAGTCTTAGGAAAATGGAGTAGAAAGAAATCATGGAAATGTTCAAATGTGTATGTCTTATTTTATTTTTAAAGAAAAATTAAAATACTAAGGAGATATGGCAAGATTTTAAATTGTGCTAAATAATGATGGAGGGTAAACATCTATCATATTGTCATTTGTAATTTTCTGTGGATTTTAAACATTTTATGTGAATATTTAAAAAAGAATTTAAGGAAATGCATTATTTATGTGGCTAGCAAAATAGAATCATGGACTTGATGATCTGAGAGAAGAGAGTTTGAGTCTAACTAACACTCCATGTTTTATGAATGAGGGCCCCAAGCACAGAGAAGTGTGGTGATGCTTTTAAGGTTGCAGAGTTGGCTGCCATCAGGATATAACTTAGTTCTAAGAGAACTGTTAGCCACATGTCTTTCTCATGAGAGTGGCCCATAAATAAAACCTCCCTAATAATGAAACATGCCAACCCTTAGGGTAAGTCAAGGCTGATCATTTTTATGAAGGTACTTTGGACTTGAAATTAAATTAGTTCAGCAAGGATACTTATGTACACAGTAAGCACAAAGTGTGTGTCCTTTCAAGACAAGGTTCTTATAAAGCATTCCCACTTGTAACTAGCTTTACTGTGTTTTCCTTTTAATTGGCTTAAAGAACACATATAGACACAACAAGGAACCCAAAAGACTTTGATACACCAAAGGAGGGTTTAGAAACTAAACACCAAATGGGGAAAAACCCCAGGACTCTTTAGAGATACATATTTAAAAGCAAGTGGTGACGCGAGTTCAAGAAAGTTCAATAATATTTAGATGTCACCATGGAAAGCCATGAGTGATGATGTTGTCATTACCAGTCAGATTCCCAGCACCGAGAAATGCCAGGTAGGAACATTGCCCTCCTAAAGTCATCTCTCTGGCAGACTGTGCAACAAAAATGACTATAGAACCTTTTAAACAAGAAAGACGATTACTCACATCCAAGTGGGATGTAGAGAAAACAAACAATAACAACAACAAAAGGACAAGAAAAAGTTGAAACTAACAAAGTGGCAACAGAACGAAAGCATTCAGCAGGGGAGCAGGAGGGAGAGAGGGTGAAGTCAGGGGAGGAATGAGCACAAGCGATCAAGATAACAGCTCATGGGTGACATGGTGGTGGGAGAATCTTCTTGGGGTATACAATGATGTAAAAAATATATGTATTAGTGGAAAATTACATTTAAATAGAAAAGAACTACAAGGTTAACTATGAGATTATTTTAAAAAAATGCACAAAGAATTGCGATCAATTCTGCCCTCCCAAATACCCTCATGTTAATAAAAGTACATTTAGGCAAAAAGAAAGATGATTAAAGGCAAGAAAGAAAAATGTAGAGAAGGAGCTATAGAGAGAGTCCTCCATATTGGCAGACCAGGAAATATATCCTAAACTGCAGAGTGTGACAAAAATAAAGGTTTTCTGGTAGCTTATGTTTGCAAATTTAAGAATAGATTTGTTGAAATGGACTTTGGAGGTTCCATCTATATACAAATTATAAACTGGTCCAGCCACTATGAAAAGCAGTGTGGAGGAACCTCAAACTAATGAAAAGGGAGCTATTTGACCCAGCAATCGCTCTTCTGGGAATCTACTCAAAAGAGACCTCAGTACTTATACAAAGGGACACATGTGCACTGATGTTTATTGCAGCGCTGTTTGTAATTGCAAGGACATGGAAACAACTCAAATGTCCCAAAACAGATGAATGGATGAAAAAAGATGTGGTATATATACACAATGAACTATTTCTCATCAATTAAAGATGACAAATTTGATGAATTTATGGTAACATGGATGTACCTAGAAGAAATCATATTAGCAGAAACAAGTCAGAAAGATAAAGACAGAAACCAAATGGTTTCACTAATATATGGGGCCTAGGGAAAAAAAAACAAAAGAACAGGAGAAAAAGTCAAAACAAGCTCACAACCAAACTAAAGTACACAACTCGGGGCGGGAGTGGGGATGGGTGGAGCAGTCAGGGAGGGGAGGTGGTGGGGGAATCCCAGGGAATACAAAGATGTGAAATACACAAAACAGCAGAATTTATTCTTTTTTGACCAAAACCCTTTCTGCTAAGATCAGTAAATGTAAAAACCATCCTCTCAAAGGTTCTCCTGTATCTATGCTTCTGTATTTGCTTCTGTCATCCAGGTTAGATGTTACATAAGCAGAAGAGTTATGTGTTTTTTTTTTTTTTTTTTGCCGCGTGTAAGCTTGAGTGCTTCTAGGTTCCATGATATAAATGGGCTGAAGGGGTTGGTGGCAGCGAGCTGAGTACTTATGCAATGAGGCAAGTGTTGGCAAAGAGCAATAGATTAAAGGGTGGAGAAGAGTTTCCTTCATGTTTGAGAGATGCATCCATGCCTGCCAAGGCCTTGTCCAGCTCTCTCCACACATTTCATATGTTGATATTGGCAGAATCTGAATTGAGATTAACGGCTGCTATGGAGAAGGCTGCACCAACACCCTCCATCCCTCCTCCCCCAGTACTGCTATTCACAAGGTTACTGAGGGTAACGAAGGACTGAATGTCCAGGGGTGAAATGGGCTGAGAGGGGCTCCTGGAGAGAGGGAAGAGAAGTAGGTTGACTACACTTCCTGGTTTGTCTAGGATAGTCCTGGTTTAGGATATTTTCCCCTATAAATTATTTAGAGTAGGTCCTTTCATTCTCTAAAATGAACTTGTTTGTCTGATAGATTACATAGTTACCCCAGAGAGGTCACGTGACGTAGGACAGGCATCTACATAGGACACTGTGATCTTGTCAAGGACATTAAAAGCCATCCCTTGAAAGGTTTGGCGTGGTGATAGTTTATATTCTGAATCACAGCTGAACTAAGGGGTAAAATGTCAGTATCACCACAGTTCCTTACATCCAACTGTTAAGAAGACTGTGAATTTAAATGGTGCCTGTCTTTGAAACTGCAAATGAGCTCTGTCAAATCTCCACCACCATTGTCAGAGTCTTCGCTGAAAGGTGAGCTCGGCCAGGGCAAACTGACTCTTCCTAGCAAAATGACCACTCCAGTTCTGCAAATAAGAGTTTGAGTAGCCTCTGCACAAATTGCTTTTATATAAATTACCTTCCCATTTGAATATGAAAGCTGAGCCACATCAATTCTGCAGCCTGTCTGAGATTGTATTCCTAAAAAATGTAACTGATTATCTTAGGATCAGCCAACATTGGGCTACCATCCTTGCGCAGGGGAAAGATTAAACCTAAATGCGGTTATTTTAAATGAATTGGGTTCCCTTGCCATCATAATCATCTTATTCATGTACCTTCCTCCCTGGTAACATTTTGATACACAGTCCATGTTTGAGATCACCCACAGAATCAGTCACAGAGATGAAATAAAATGAACTCCAACAATAGATAGTTTTAGATATTCTAGGCAGTTCTCCCTGTAGGCCAGGGAGTGCCTAATAATGAAATAAAGGTCTCAGAGCTCACCAGCAAACCACAAGGCAGCTAATTTGGTATTTCTTGCAGAAAAAGAACTGGAAGCTGCAAAGGGTTTGTTTAGGAAAGAACTTGGCCAAGTTAGTTGATTAGGGTGTTTGAGGAAGGACAGATTACACTTCACTCACCATCAGAATACAAAATAGAGATGTGAGGTGAATTCTATCTAGGAAAAGCTTTTTCCTGTATCCCATATTGGTGCTGGGTAGAATTGTTCCACATAAAGAAAATCATACCTTTCTCTCTGCAAGGCATGAAGCAAAACAGAAAGCAAGTAAACAAACAAACAAACAAACAAACAGCAACAACATGACAACAACACAGAGCAACAACATAACTAAATTACAGCCTCCTCCCCATACAAAGAGAAAGCACAAAGGACATCCATCTTCTGTGTGGCTTTGGTCATGTATGTAATTAGAATCCTAGTTGCTTTAATGAGAGAAGATAGGAATGTTCACATTTGAAACTGGACTTGTAGTCACAAAGAAAGACAAATGCTATTGAGGAGGAGAAAGTTTTCCAGGAAAAAGGACATGATTCCTAACCCCTTCTGGTATTTCACACTCAAAAGAGAATTGGTTTATCTTGTCTCGTCTCTTCAGAGGTGAAGACAGGAGAGCAAGATACTTTTTGGTGAGGTGGATGTGTAAGAGGGAGAAAGAGTCTTCTGGAAAACTGTTCTGGAAACGCCAGTCAGCTTTAGGTGAGATGAGAAGTGGTGACCCAAGTTTTGTGACTCTGCTGTGTTTTCAGAGTGTTTATGGTAGGTTGCAGCTTCTGGGACTGGGTCACAGGGTACAAGATAGTGATGCCCTCAGCTTAAGATTTGGGGCAGACCTGGGGCTGACAGCATCTTTTCTCATTGGTGACGGCAGGCTGCAAGTTATCGCATCCTTGTTCCACTGTGATGTGGAAATATTGTTCATAAATGTGTGCTTTGTGATGACCAAAGCTTGGAAGCCTCATATAAAAACATCTCAATGTAGGAAAACCTGGGTAGTGGTGGGTGGGGTGTTGATGATTTGGAGTTTATTTCCCAAGATTGGGTTGAAAGATACATTGAAATCTTAACTGCTAGCTGGGACTCACTTTGTTTGAATGTGACCTTATTGTAAAAACTGGCCTCATCAGAAAACTTACTTGGAAACAGTCTTGGCAGATGAATTAAGGATCTTGAAATGAGGTCATCCTGCTTTTAGATTGGGTCTTATATCCAATGATTGGTCTCCTTACAGCAGAAGAGTATATTTGACACAGACAGTAGAGCCACGGGAAGATGGAGGCAGAAACTGAAGTTAATATGAAGCAGTAAGCCAAGGAATGCCAGAGATGCTACAAGTTAGAAGGGGGCAAGATAAGATTCTCCCCTAGACACCTTGGAGGTTCTGTGGCCTTGCCATCACTTTGATGTTAGAGTTCTGGCTCCCAGAACTGGGAATAACAGTTTCTGTTGTTTTATAGCAAGCACATTTCTGATAATTTGTTGTGAAACCCTGGGATGCTAGTACAACTTCCACATTGCCTTTTTTTTTTTTTTTTGGTGGAAAACTTAAATATATATGTACTCCACTCCACGGGGCTTCCCTTGATCTCTGTCCCCCTAAAGTCCTTTCTACCAGCCCCTTTCTCTATTTTCCCTTCCTCTAGGAAGCTCTTCATTAACTTCTCATTTTCAGGTACTGGTAGGCGGTGAAACTCCAAGGCGGGTAAATACAGTATCTGTCCTCACCTCAATTTGGTAGAAGAGACAGATCTATACAGGTCATTTCAAGGTACAGTGGGAGTTGGAGTTGCTGTCAGTACAAAATGCTGTGGGAATCCAGAAGAGAGAGGGAGCAATGGATTCAGTGGGTGTATGGAAAGTTTTCTCAGAGGTGGGAGCATTTGAGCTACATCTCTTGAAGGATGAGCAGAATGCAGATAGGAATGCAGATACTCTATTTCCATAGGAAGGTGTCATTTGGGGTGAATTTCTGATGGGTGAGTTATTAGTGATGTTTGTTTACTTGTGCTTCTTTCTGCTTCTGTGATGTGGGATGAAACACTAGGTTGTTCTATTACCTGTAGTCCATTTTCCCAACGGTCACTTCTGGGTCCAAAGCCTGGACTGTGTAGGGAGTGGGAATTGTTTGTAGCCCACCTGTGTCTTAGGAGACATGATCTTTCTTGACCTGGCAGGTTTAGAATCTAGGACAGCCCGTTAGCATATCACTTCAGAAAGGGAAGAGAAAAGCACAGTGTGACATACTGAAGTGTGATGTTATTCCTGCAGACTTATATATTTTTGTAAACAAATGGCAAATCAATAAAATGTTAAAGAAAAAAAGTTGAAAAATAGATGGGGAAGGAAACCTCTATCATATCACTTTGGTTTCTCACCTGCAAAATGAGGATAATATCAGCACTCCCTATAGTCTGTTGTGAAATTAAAACGAGTCAACACAGTCAAAGTGTTGAGCACAGTGCCTGGAAGATAATCAAGCAATCACCAAAGGTCATGACCACAACCATGATTGCTTGCTGCGGAGTTAAATGGGATGATGATGTGACTTGTTTACCACAATGCAACACCTGGTAGATGCTCACAAGCCTTAATGTCCTCTTTGCACAAGATACTGCCCAGCTGGCCTGAGTCTGAAGAAAGGGCTTGAGAGACATAGTGTATGTGAGTTGGGAACAGAGGTGACACAAGGGCCACCTAAGAAGATATGACTGTTGCAGTATGGCAAGATGCAGGCCC
This sequence comes from Uropsilus gracilis, assembly GCA_004024945.1. Taxonomy (NCBI): domain Eukaryota; kingdom Metazoa; phylum Chordata; class Mammalia; order Eulipotyphla; family Talpidae; genus Uropsilus; species Uropsilus gracilis. The sequence continues at coordinate 12,905 of PVHY01014760.1, read as the reverse complement.
TGAGGTGATGGGGACTCACCAACCACTCCTGTCAGAGACAGATATTTTTGATAGTAAACCTGTTTCCTTAGTGCTGTTTCTAAATGCCACACCCGTATCTGTGGAAGAGCAGACACTGTATTTACAAATGTGTGTGTGTGTGTCTGTGTGGTGTGGATGGCTTAGACTGACCCAAGGCAGGGCTCCTTGGCACACAGGGGCATCTCTGAGCACAGGCTTAGTGCTATAGGTATGTGACCTTATCTACCCTCACAATAATCCAGAATGGTGGACATTCTAGCTGTTTTTACGGGAAAGAAAATTGGAAAGAACAGTAATGTGCACAGGGTCATATAGCTGAAAAAGACGGAGCTAAGACTTAAATGACCTCACCCCAAATAGCAGTTCCTTTTCCTCTACCAAGCTGCTTCTTGGTTCTGAAAGCTCCTGAATGGATAAACACACATTCCCCCCACCCTCACCCCCCCCATTCATTTTAATATTTTTTTCTACTAAATTTCATTTTAAGGGAAAAATAGTATTATTGTTCAGTGAAGTAAAACGGTTTTTGTGCCCAGAGGAATACCTAGGAAACTTAGAGAATAATTGAATGGAACATACACCCTTTTTATTTTAGTGAAAATGCCATATTTCTATAAAGAACTTACCTAGCTCTGCTTTCAAAAGAGGAAAAAGTCAGAAAATGACAGGAAGACCTGTTTTCCTTATAAATCTTGAATACATTGAAACCAGGATATTATTGCTATAATTATATACAGGGAAGAATACTTTGGAGAAGGGACTTTTGAAAAGTTTTAGATTATCATTTCTGTGCTTTTAAAGACAACTTGCATCCAAAGAGAGATGGTAAGAAGAACTTGCAGTTTCAGCAAGATCTTCGTTCCTAGTCTCAGCATTATTGATACTCTGAGTTCAGTAATTCTTTGTTTGGGGGCTGTCTGCTGCCTTGTAAGATGTTTAGCAGAGCCCCTGCATGTTTACCTACTAGATGTCAACTAGCAGCCCCCCCATTCTTTAGTCCTGACAACCCAAAATGACTCTATGTGCCCTGGGACAACATCACGTGCAGTGGGAAACTGTTGAACAAGATAAAGAATTGCCATCTCTGTTCATATTTGTTATTATCCTCATGACATATGCATTGCACCAAGAGTGAATCTGCTTCCTGTCAGATCACAAAGCCTGACCTCCATGATAGGTCCTCACAGGACTCCATTCTTCCATTAAATAATTACTTTGTTGAGATAGAATTCACAAGAGATAAAATTACCTGTTGAAAGTATATAATCCAGTGGATTTTAGTGTAGTCGTGGAGTTGTAAATTGCCACTCCCTATTTTTGAAATATTTTTACTACCTCCAAAACAGACTCCATAGCCATAAACACTCACAACCCACCCTCAGTTCCTGCAAACCAAATCTACTATCTGCTAGTGAAGGTGGTAGCAGGAAGAATTCCTCTAGATAAATCTGAAAAATTATAACTCGCAGAAGTAGAAATATTATGGAAAAAGAAAATTGGTGCTCAATCTTAATATCCTGAAAAGTAACCAGGGGAAATAAGGATTCATCTGTTTGCATTCTTTGAAAGAATCTTCTGGATGTGAGGACAGGCAAGCATGTGAGTTGGGCATGCAGAGGATGGCTGGCAGCGGGGCATCTCCCTGAATATGCTGACGTGCCTCTTCCCTAGGGAGGCTCATCTTCTGCAAAGACTGGGCTGTCTGGGAGATAAGCACACCTTGAACCTGATAAGTATAGATAAACATACCTCAAACCTGAACGGAAGCTCATCAAAGAGAGCTAATTATGGGGCTAGTTATTTACATAATTAAGATGACAATCTTGAAAACATAGTTACACTTCTGAGATTCATGACTTTAATTAGGTTGCAAATAATGAAGAATAACACAGATCAAACCAGGCTGATTTGCACAACTAGTAAACATATAGATCAGAATCTATGCATAGGACAAAATGCCAGGGATTGCAAATTATTTTAGAGCCATTATGGAGAAATGGGATAATGGATCAAAAGGGAAAGTGTGGAAAATCAAAACTGATCAGAGCAGTTATTTGAATGTGGAATTAGATGGATCTGTAATGCTTTAATCAAAGTATATAGCATAACATAAAAGAGTATATCTTAGTGAAAGCTTAGTGGGTAGGAACAGGGTATAAATGAATGAATTTTATTACCATAAAACCATAAAGTTCAATTTTATGCAAAAATAAAAATGACAGGCAATATAACAATTGGGCTATCCAAGAAATAATATTCCGCAGACATAATCTACTTCCAGGCTGGCTATAGACAGTTTGATTGCTTTCATAACAGATAACGTACCACATGAACAGACTTGCTCTTTCTCTGGAGGCTTTATCCTGCCTGCAGACTCACAGACATACTTGCTGTTCCTCTACTGGCAGTGCCCTGCCTTCTCTTTGGTGAGCAAACACATACTCATCTTCCAACATGGAATTTAATTTAAGGCAACCTGGTAGCACAGAAGGAAAAGGGTTTTGGGTTTGGAGTTCCAATGGAGTCACAGACTGCTAGTCATAAGCAGGTTCCTTAATATAGCTCTGATTCTCTGTTCCTACAACTTCCAATAGGCAATGTTTGGTCATATCCATCCCCAATAAGCTGCTGCTTCTTCCTTTTTTTTTTTTTTACTGAATGATAAGTTTCAATAGCTGTGTAAAGTTACTCTTTCAAAAAAATTAATTTACCTTCTTACAACCTTGTTCATTTTCAGACAGTAATTGGTTACTGTCCTCAGGTGCACCTGTGACCCATCACATAGTTCCTTAGCATAATCCTTCCAGCTTCATCTTTTTTTTTTTTTTTGGCATATCTAGCATGATCACAATGATAGTCAAGTTGCTGTTTATGTGATTGTGGCTGTTGTCTTGCAGTCAGGTGTCTTGGGTCACTTGTCTTGGAACTGCCACATACTTGCTGATGCTCCGTTTCCTCAATTTCAAAATGGAGATAATGCCTTTTAAGGTGAAGGCTGAGCATTGATCATAAGGCTTGTTCCTCTGCCTTCTGGGTACCCAGCAAGGTTATATTGCTGTAGAGTTTTTGCAGGAGGAGCAGGAGGATGGCATAGGGGATATGGAATATGGAATATGAGCAGTAGTTAAGAGACCTTCTCACAGAATTGGCCCTTTAAAAAACTCCATGCTCCCCCAATTCCCTCCCATCTTGAACTATGACCAAATAAACTGTGTCTTGAAAGCATCAGGGATACAAGATTTGGAGGGCTGACTGCCTAAGTCATTGCTAGAAAAGTACATTCCTAATACCCTCTCAGGGTTCATGTAAGGAGCAAACATCTGTTTTATTCTATATTTTTAAATTATACATATATATATATTTTACATCATTGTCTATCCCAAGGTTCTCCCACTACCTTATCACCCGTGAACCGTCTTAATCTCAAGTGCACTCTCCCTCCCCCAATTTTACCCTCCCCCTTCAGTTCTGTTGACAGCTTAAACTGTCTCTTGTCTGTCTGTCTGTCTGTTTGTTTGTTTGTTTTCCCTATATCCTTATATCCCTTATATAAGAGAGACCATCCAGCATTTCTCTTTTTCTTTCTGGCTTATTTCTGCTAACATGATTCCTTCTAGCTCCATCCAAGTTGCTGCAAATGACACAAGTTTGTCTTTTCGATTGATGAGTAATATTCCACTGTGTACATTTACCACAATTTTCTGACTGTTTTGGGGCATTTCGGTTGTTTCCATGTCCTAGGCAATTGTAAATAGTGTTGCAATAAACATCCGAGTACAGGTGTCCTTTTGATTAGTATTTTTGTATGCTTTGTGTAAATCTCTAGAAGTGGGATTGCTGGATGGAATGGTAGTTGCATTTTCAGTAGTTTGAGGGTCAAAACACAGCCTTCCATAGTGGCTGGACCAGAAAACAACTCTTTGTAGTAAGCTGCTGACTCTGGAAGCAACCTGTTACACAGCCAGCATGACCTTCGCTACCATGTAGATCCTTCAGAAGTATGCGTTGTTGCAAAGATTAAAACAATGGTTGGCAGCAATCCTGGCACATAATGAGCTCTAACAATGTCTGATAAATGACTTAATGGACCATTAGATTCTCCAAAAGTGAAAATAGAATTAGGATATATAATGATTTTCCCTTATGTCAAGCCAAGTTCAATTTTTTTCTGTCAAGTTAAATACAAATAATTGGAACTCCTAAGAGCTTTGTAAGGGTTGTACTCTTCTGTGGCTAAATTAGTGTAATTTATAATCAAATCTCTCACAGATTTCCAGAATATTGGTGCCGAATAGGACCTTAGTGAGTAAGTCACACACAGCCTTCTCATTTTGTAGATGAGAAAACCAAGACTTGGAGAGGTTATTACTCTTGGGTAATCAGGGACAGAGCAAGAATTTAAAACCTGTAATTATTTTCACAATTAAAAGAGAAATTTTCTGATTGTAAAAGTTACAGTTATTGTGGCTGTAGATTGAGAAACAGAAAATATTTTTTGATGAAGAAAATAAGTGTAAACTCTAGTGTAAACATGGGTTCCTGTTGCTAATCTTTATCTCTAAATATGTAGATGTATGTGTACAAACACGCACACATTTCATTTCATTTAACAAAGACTGTGGTGTTTATATAATTTTAAATTCTGGGCACCAAGACCTGATCCTGGAAATTCAGGGCTTCCCCTGCCCTTCCTGAGGCTGAGAGCTGTATGGACTAGAATTGCTATGGTTATTTGACACCCAGTGGGGTATACAAGTACCCATTTCCTTCGTGAGCAGGCCAGGGGTTGGGGTGTGAGTTGGAACATGTTCCAGGTTAAGCCTGGCAATTCCGTCACCCCTGGTTAGGGGGCAAGCTCCTTTGTCCCAGTGGGCCCAGATACAGCCCAGGTGTAGAACTTTTAAAGCCAGGAGGCTTGAACTGTGTCATTAAAGCTGGAAGCAACCTGCCTACTTCCCAGGAACTCTTTTTTTTTCCTCCCAGGTCCTGAATGGTGATTTGTGGAAAACTGATCTTTTTTTATTCTTATTATGATTATTATTTTTGTTATAAGTCGACTTCTCACCTATGAAAATTTACTAATAATTTCAGTAAATCCTAAGCTGGGGGTGGGGACTGTTCTCCCACAATTTCCCTTTACCCTCCCAAATGGTGGCCACATCCATACAAACTGCTGAGAGAGGAGGGAGATGCTGGGGGAAGGGTGGGGAGGTATTGGGAAAGAGATAGGGGATGGAAGAGGGAGGGAGGGAGGGCAAAGAGGAGGCTGGGATCTTCTGTGAAGGATGGTGAGTGGCTTCTCCAGCAGCCACAGTGTCTCTCATTAGCCTGTGGGGCCAGGTCACCATTGCTGCTTTGGGTCAGAGAGGAAACCACCAATTACTATCTGCCAACAAGAAGGATGTTGTTTTACTGACAGCAGATCTAGGGTCCTGGGGTTCTTTCATGATTGTTGTGCTACTAGGGACAAAGTCCAGAATCCGACCACAGTCTTGGAAAAATTGACTTCTTTGTACTCTTATGAAGAAATTATTTTCCCCATTTTTCCCCTTGAATACCCTTCCCCGATTAACACCACTTCCCTTGCCAGTTCTTACAATGATGGGTATCTGTAACCCATATAAAAACGAGTGGCTGGATTGGGCACGGTGGCGCATGCCTGTAAGCGACAGCTTATGGAGTCGCAGCAGGGTCTGGGGATTGCAGTTCGAGTCCCGCCTGGGGCAACAGAGTGGGATCTAGTCCCCCAAAATAGCTAGGTGTGGTGGTGCGTGCCTGTAATCCCAGCTACCTGGGAAGCTGAGGCTGGGGATCGCTTGAGTCTGTGGTACCCCGGGCAGTATGAGCCTGCGGTTCCATAGGAAAAAATAGCGAGGCCTAGTCTCAAAAAACAAATAGCAACAACAACAACAACAACAAAAAGCAAAAGAAAAAATAAAAAACCCACAAAAACCAAGCTGCCTGTGATCCTTCCTCAGTGTGCAACCACAAAGTAAAATCTGTTACCCAGATTCTTTGGAGTAATTTGTGTCCTCACGACCGCCTGCCGGGAAAGCACTAAAGACAATGTAATCATAATGCACAGAAGATTTCTGAAATTTCTCCTCCTGAAGTCTCCCTCTCCTGCAAAACAACAAACAGCTTCTCCCAGTCTGTCCTCCCCGCAGTTGTTCTTCTAACTGGTGGGGAGCAGGGTCCCTCACTTCTTACTCCTTTACATGCTCTAAGGCAAACCCACCCAGTATTTGAAGCTCTACCCCCACAGTTCCTCGCATGTACATGTGCACAGACAAAGCTCTTCCAGGTAGAGTCAGGTGAGGTTCTGAATATTGATGTTAATATTCTTCCCTGTCTCTTAGCTTAAATTTCCCCTTTGAGTTTTAGTTATGCTCATGGAGCATGACTTCATTTCCACGATGGGTGCCTGTGCAGGGCCTAAGCTTGGACACATATCAGGCAATTCTAAAGCTGAAACCCGCTACTGAACTGAGTAAATAAGTAGGTGATGGAGTTTAAGATACTGAAAAAAAAGCCCATAGTAGACAACAGGAGGCGGCGAGTATTCCCAAAACTGTTTCCACAATTGCCTTTTGTCTAAAAGTCCTTTTTCCCTCTTGGTTTCTTCCTTATTTCCCTTCTTCCCCTTTTCTTGCCATTTTCCCTCCCAAGCTGTCAACAGTGGCATCCAGCACAGACGTTTGTCGACTTCTAATACCAAGGAAATAAGAAAGGATGGAGGCAAGTCTGTAAGGCAGGGAAGTGAGTACAGATTTATACTGAATTTTCTAGCTGTGAAAAGAAACCCTGCCCTGATCTCCTGATACTGAGAGTTAACACTTCCAGCCAAAGAGAAATGTGAAAATGAAGACTTCACAGCACTGCAGACAGGAAAGTACGGACGGCCAACTTCTAATTGGGATTGCAGTGCTGCTGGCCTCGGGAATCCGAGTGTTTGGTGGTGCTGGGAGAGGGAGAAGGCTCATAATACGCAGTCACGTAGGGAGATTTTATGTGGGAAATATAACCAAAGCTGACACGAGCCATTTTTTGGTACAGGAGGAAGCAAATGCCTTAAGAAGCATCTGTAAGGAGAGGTAGGAGTGGGGGGAGCATCTGACCAAATGCTGCCAGAGGCACAGTTGAGGTCACATGCGCCCAGGTCTGGGTGCCCACCCAGTTTGCAAGCTGGTGACTTTCTCCATGGTAGACATAAAGCAGCTGCCTGATAATCACTGGCGATTGATTGACTGATTAATTAGCCATATTCAGTCTGTCATCTCAGGGAACTCGGGGTGATGTAGGGAGATCTGAAAGCAAAGAATGGCAGTTTTGAAACAGTCTGTTCCTGTGCTCGGGGAAGTCACTGCTTGCTGCCGCACACCCCCTTTGAAGGGGCTTTTCTCCGTTGCTGAGTGACTAGCAGATCCTCTTCCTCTCTGGTTCTGCTGGGTAAGATCACTTCATGACCCTGTCTTCCTGACCACCTCCATCCCCATGCGTCTGTGACAAGCAGGGGAGAAGGCTTTGCTCTCAGACCCCATCTGCAGCTTCCCGCCCGCACTCAGAAAGAGGGCAGACCCCGGGCAGTGGTCCTTGGTGGCAGAGGTGACCGCCCTAGGTAACACACTCTGAAACACAACATGACTCAAGCTTAACAGACCTCCCAAAGGCTGCTGCTGCTGGCATTTTCCTTTCATGTGAGCCATTTGCAGCCCAGTTGAATAAGGCAGTTTTATATTATTTATATATAAATAAATAATATAAAAATATATAAATATATAAAAATATATTTAAAATATAAAATATATATGAAAATATATAAATATATAAAAATTATATATAATTATATAAATATATAATATATATAAATATATTATGTATTATATTATATATTAATATATTATATTAATTATAATATATTATATATTGTAATATATTATATATTATAAATATAAGTTTATAATATATAATATATTATATATATAATTTATTATATATTATATATATATAATTTATTATATATATATTTCACATCATTGTAATCCCCAATGGGCCTTGTTACGGCAAACAGTCACTGTCCTACAGCTGGCGCATGACAGTGAGGTTTCTCAGGGAGGCCTTACCCAGCTGCACCATGGCACTCATCTTCTCAGCCAAGAGGTTTCCTGTGCCTATTCTGTGCTTACCACGCTAGGGGCACAGACTAACGTAAGATGAGCAGTACTAGTCTCTGCCCTCAGCAGCAGCTCAGAGTCTAGGTACAAACATAAATCACTGCAATATAGGTCCACAGAGCCAGGTTGAATATAAGCTCCATGTAACCTGCTCCAGCACTTGCAGGCCTAGGATGAACTAGGTGGGTCTGGGCCTAAGACAGATGTTCCTTCTTCTTGCTGAAATCAGTCAGTCTTTTTTAAAAAGTTCATTTTGTCACCTTCACCTTATTTCTCCATCCTGAATTTTTACTGCCAATTTGTTCCTTTCTCTAACCCTCTGCAACCGAGTCAACAAATGGCTTGTTTCAAGCTCAGATGTTTCTGGGTTCTCTCCCACATCCTTCTTTTCCAGGCTCCTCCTCCTTTCGTGGTCTTGAGACCAACTTAGGTCAAGTGTGCAACTGGTCTCCTAGCCCTCAGGCTCTTCATCATCCCTCCTTCTGCCATCCTAACCACATGGCTATTTTTTCTAAAAAAAAACAACAACAGATCAGCTTGCATCCTCGCTTAGAGACAATCTCCAACTCTCCTAACTTTCAGCGTGATTAGGCTTTGTGCCATCTGTAGACACTTGGCGGGGGGGATAATTAATGGTGTTCCTTGTCCCTGTAAGAAACATCAACAGAGGGAGGGAGACTCAGCCATGGCCAGGATGGGCAAAGGCAGGGCTCTTGTGGTGATTGCACACTGGGGCCTCCCAGAGAGCTTTTATGAACCTTGGATGCCAGAGCTGCACAATCACCTCCAACCCCTGGATCTGAGTCTGTGGGTGAGACTTGAGGCTCTAGATCTGAAAAGTGTGTTGACATTATTCCGATGACTGGTCACTATTATAAGCCCTGTGGTGGGGACCCAGCAACCCTGGGCTTTGGATGGGTCATGTGCTGTGGTAAAAGGCACTCACACCCGTTCCTCCAGTGGGAAGCACACATGTCTTCCTGATGGCCCTCTGTCGTGGTCCTGAATGGAACAGGCACCAGTTGACTCATGAGGTCATCACAGCTGTAATTTGCCCCTGCTCTGTAAGCTCCGTGCAGCTAATCTAGCTTGCCAAGGTCAGTCTGTTTCCTGGGTAATGTATGTTGTCACCATCTAGGTCTTCACCCTAGATGTAGATATTCTGTCTTCCATAGGAATTTCATCCACAAAATTTTAGCTATTTCCTTAAAATAGCATAGTAGCATATTATATGAAGTACAGCTTGAACGAAATGCAGTATTTGCTTGCTTCAGGCTTGATTGGAAAAGCTTCTTCATATTCTGGTTTTGTGGTACTTCAGTCGTTTTAGAAAATATGTAGATTTTTCTTTTAATTCACTGTACACTCTTTTGGGGGGAACTTGATGCTCTTGTTGTTCATTTTGAAAAAGCATTGGTTTGCTTTCTTTTAGGCTTCAGCGCACGTGTGTGTGTGTGTGTGTGTGTGTGTGTGTGTTTGGAGTGGGGTGATTTATTTGATTATTGACATTTTAACTCACTTTTCATAAAGAAATACACAGTTGCTTTGGTGGTAAGGACAACACAGCAGCAGCACAAAACTCCATGGGCAAAAAATTACAATGTGTAGGAAGCCTCATATTTTCTGCAAGGAAGGTAGATAAGCCAAAGACTTTTTTTTTGTTGTTTTGTTACATAAGTCTCTGGTACTGGCCTCAGGCTGGTGGAAACAGCTTCTTTATTCAAGTCAGGTCTGACCAAGCTTTGGGGGAAGCTGTCCAGGTGGAAGTGATTTTGCTCTTCGCTCTGATGTACCCCCCACTTTATTCGTACTACTCCCCATACCAAACAAGCCGAAAAGGACTCCATTGTCTGTGCTTCCTTGCCTTTGCTTTCGTCATGCAGGGCTTTGATTGGTTTTAGAAGCTCCCTCCCTCCCTCTCCCCACCTTCTTCACCAATTTTCCACATCTAATAATTATAAAGAAAAACATTAGCAACAAAATCCCCCCCTCTTGCTCTTTTATCTACGTAAATATTCTTGACTGCAAGACATCTAGCACAACACATTTATTAATTTTTAATTTCTCTCTTCTTGTGGTTACTGTGTTCCAGGGATTGAAGGACCCTGAACAATAGTCTCCAAAACCTTGGGCTGAGCCTTTTTTTACTTGTATGCAGGATATAGCTGAGGGCATAATGGAGTCTGATCAAATAAATACCTGTTATCTGAAATAGCCTGTTCAAGGTGAATATGGATTTTCATCACATTAAACCCAAGCTTGTGAGCCAGAGTTTTGTGCCTGAATATTATTAGCAAAGAGAAATATAATTTTGAGAGATGGCAGCCTGAAAGAATTATTCCTCACAGGGGAGCTGTATCTGAGGAGGCTCAGAGGACTCTAAGGACAGACAGCTGCAGAACTGTGGGCAGCCTTGTTGCATGCCTGAGTGAGGAGATCTGGGGAGTGTCTCACAGAGAGGCTTTCCTCCTCCTCGTGTTCCTCAGGGGTCCCTCAATAGCCCACTTCATCTTTGCACTGTTCACTCTTGGACGACTCATGCAATCCTTCAGTCTTGACCATCCTGTTTCTGGATGGAAGCACTCTATCTGCAACCAGTCCTCTCCCCTGAGCTCTAGAGCCTGGTACTCAACCATCTCCTGGGAGTGTCCAGATATGTCCAGAATAGAGCTCCCGCTGGACTCCTCCAGTTCTCCCTTCAACTGTCTTCTGGTGTTTCTCTCAGGCTGAAAAGCACCGTTTCCCACTCTACTCACAGACTGGAAATCTCAGTCTTGATCCTTTTTGTCCACATTTTATCCAGAGATGTGGCTATGAAGACTCCTGATTATATCACAGATGTATCTCATGCGTCCATCTGAACCACCTCTGTCCCAGTTAATCCACTTGCTTTCGCTCACATGGGTGGGGAGTGGGAGAGGCTACTGCTTTCAAGCTGAACTTTTGGGCAACTCCACATCTTCACTCATTTATTTTCTGCACTCCCATAAGAATATTTGTGCCGTAGAACAGTCTCTTTTGGGCTACAGACAAAAAATTTCCACAGGTTTCCATAAGTCTGCATGTTCTAAGCTCCAACCCACATATCTAAGCTGACTTTTCTCAAAAACTGGCATTCTCCATGCTCTAAACACTCACTGTTTCCCAGGGGTAGTTTCTGTAAGCTCTTATTTGAATGTCTATGCTGTCCCTTCTTTGTACTGAGAACTGTGTGAGGCCTCACACATACCGGAAGGAACGGGGTACAGTCCCAGAAGCACTCGGCGCCCCAAAGGGGAAAGAAATAGGCAAGGATGGAGACCATAGCCATGAACATCCGGAGAGAGAGAAGAATGTTCTGTAGGACTTCGGAGAAAGGACTATTTAATTCTTCCTGAAAGCTGAAAGAGGGTTTCAGAGGAGTTAGTTGTTAAACTGGGCTTGGAAAGTGCGGGGGGGAATAGCCTACGCATAGCGCCATGGGGTGGTAGAGGGCTTGTGCTGCAAAGCTGCACAGGTTCAGCACGCCAGAGGCGCGGACGCTCTGAGGCGTGTAGGGGGAGGATGTTCACTCCTCTGAGGCTATTTTCATCTCAGTGAGGGAGTCCTTCATGGGCCGTGTAAGGCATTACATTGATAATAGACCTGAAACTATTTCCGTGATGTCTGGCATGGAGCGCACGCTCTTGTCATTAGTGTCACCATTGTTTTATGAGATCAGTGTTTCCAATCTTAATTAGAGATTGGCCAACCTCCGAGGAACCTTTGGGAGAGGGCGGGGGGCTGGTGTGTGTGGGGGAGGCAGAGGCAGGGCGGACGACATAGTCAATCATCTGTGGTTAGGTGGCAGGTAGCCTTTTACTAGACATGCTTCTCAACCTGGTTGCTGAGAATCAGCCATCTACACCTTTGAGGACATCTTAGGAGATTTCCATTGCATCTCTGGGGGGGTGAAGTCTAGAAATCTGGGCTTCATTTCTGGGGTGCAGCTTGGTTATTGGGTGTGAGCCTTTCTGCAGGTAATTCTGATGTGCCGAAAAACCCTTGTTTTAGACTGGAAGGAGTCTGTTTGTCTGTCATCCAGTTCAGCATGGCTTGTTCTGGGGTGGGTGAGAAATATGCTGTTCCTGGGTTCTGCCTTCAGCCGGCTGGGAGAATGGGCAGCCTGCAGCAGCAATTTAAAGCCAGGCACAGTCCAGGATGTTGAGTTGGAGGAGTGAAGGGCATGGGGATCAGTTTACGCACAATACACAGACCTCAGGGAGGGGGAGTTCTTGTCTCAGCAGAACTGTATTAAAAAGAAAAATTCTCTCCTGGTAAGAAGGAAAATGTTTGCTTTCCGAGGCAATAATGTGGTCTTTCACAGCAAGTTGAGAGCACGCACTCAAGGACTGCCCAGAGAGGAAATACAGGAATCCTTTTCTGACCTTTCAGTAATCTCTGTCCCTGGGGTTCTCCAGCTTCCTGTTACTCTCCCTTGTTTTTTTTTTTTTTTTTGGTAGCCCTGCCTGATACTCTGAGTCTTCTGAGGCACCTGGGAACCAAGGGCTGTGCTTATCTGCCAGTATCAGGTTCTAAGGAAGTAGGTTCTTAGCCGAGGTGTGGTCAGGGAGCCAACATTGTTGTTAGGAACAAGCATTAGAGACAAGTTAGAAAATTTCCCTCCCTCATCCCTCCTTCCTTCCTTCGTTCCTTTGTTCCTTCGTTCCTTCGTTCCTTCCTTCCTCCCTC
>PVHY01014759.1:20780-37765 GCA_004024945.1 Uropsilus gracilis | reverse complement strand
AAAGAACAGACAACAAGAATTGCTGGCGAGGATGTGGAGAGAAAGGAACACTACTACACTGTTGGTGGGAATGTAAACTAGTCCAACCACTATGGAAAGCTGTATGGAGGACTCTCAAGTTAATGAAAATGGAATTACCATTTGACCCAGCAATTGCTCTCTTGGGAATCTATCCAAAAGAGACCTATATGTGGGTACAAAGGGACACCTGTGCTCGGATGTTTATTGCAGCACAATTTATAATTGCAAGGACATTTGCAACCTAAATGCCCCAAAACAGATGACTAGATGAAAAAAATGTGGTACATATACACAATGGAATATTACTCATCAATTAAAAATGACAAATTTGATGAATTTATGGAAACCTGGATGTACCTAGAAATCATTCTAGCAGAAACGAGCCAAATAAAAAGGGACAGAAACCAAATGGTTTCAACCAAATGAAACTGCACAAGGGGAGAATGGGGACCAGCTGGAGCGGGTGGGAAGGGGAGATGGTGGGTGACCCTCAGGGACTGAAATGATGTGAAATATATATAAATAAATTTAAAAAAATTAATTTATTTTATTGTGACACTCACTACAGTAAAGTTTTTAAAGTAAGTATAAACTTCTGTGTGGGTTAAGAATGCATTCACATTAGTAGCATATCTATCTTTCTTAAAAAGTGTAAAAAATTCCTAACCTTATCAAAAATTAAAAACTAAGTTGTGATCACCTAGGCTCAAATCAATTCTATCAGAATTGTTTTAGATTGTAAATTTGGTAACATCTATATTATCCTTCTATAAAACTGACAGCAATACAATACAGACACTGCTACTGTACAAGCTTAATTGTAATTATAGAAACAGCAAAAAAGTATGATTGTAACACCAAGTTGTATTACTTTTCTTATGCAAGAAAAATAGCTGTGAAAAATTGACTTTCCTAAGGAGAAATATTAAGGCAATCTATAAAAGAACTGCATCTTTGGATGAAATAGCCACAAGTAACCAAGAAATAAGCAAATACTTTGTTACCAACAGAGTATCATTAAAATTTTACTCAATGTATGAAGCAAATTCATGAAAAATACAAATTTCTCTGCAAATATGACTCAGTGCTATTTACAAAGTGGAGATATATTTAATCTTCAAATCAAATCTCTGTATTAAATTACTTAATTACTTACCTACAGTATACCAACTTGCATCTGTCAACTTGCTGATAATAGCTTCCTGAAAGGACCCATCAGATGTCCTTGTTTCAACAATAGCTCCAACCTAAAACACAAATGAAAGTCTCATTACTTAATTTAAGCAAGTCATATCAAGCATACCAACTATATAACTGGGTAAAAAGAGTAATGATAATACTTATAATTGCACCTTACTTTAGCTTAGACCTTTACCACTTCATGTATTTGGCATATAATTGGAATCCCAAAACGCTTTCACATAGGTAGTTATTACCCCTTATACACATTGAAAACTGCAGATCAGAAAGAGAAAATAATCTGCAAAGAATACGGGATAAAAACCCAGTCTCTTAGTTTGAGTTGAGAGTTTTTTAAAATTATATGATGTTGCCTTCACGAAAACTAGAATATAGGAACTGAAAACCATCTTTAAGATAGCAACAATAGCTTCAATTTTCTTTCACAGAAATAGTGAATACAGTGGATCCAACATTCATTTTTAAGAGACACTGTTAGATAAAGGTTCACCTGGAGAGAGAGGGATGGACCAGCTGACCTTTCAGCTTTCAGACCTCTGTTTATCAGATATTAACTCAAGTGGCTCTCGGACATAGTAAAGATTATATAAATAAATGGTCAAAATATATGGAAAACATAATGTAGGTATTGATCAAATTGAATTATGAAGTCAAAAGAGTTTACTTGGCACCTGAGAACAACAGATGATTTGGATTTATGACACTAGCATATAATTTAGCAGACCAAGGCATTTCTGGCAACAATGTAAAAATGAGAGAAGTATTCAATTGGAGAATGAAACAAAAGTAGTATATATTAAATTACCCTTCAGCAATATGTTCTAACATTCTAAAACAAAAAATAGTCATTATAATATCATAGTTTATTCTGACTATTCCTCATCTACATTTTTTCTGACTGAAATGCTTAAAAGTTCTTAAAGTATACATAAAAATATAAAATTCAGTAAACTGCTTTATGAATTTGAATCATCACGTCAGATATAAACCTGTAGAACATACGTACTCTTAAAGGACCTTTCACTTGGTCATCTTGCACCAACTGTGTAGTATTATCCTGTTTCAGGAGTACCTGAAAAACATTTTGACAGTAGTTCTCATATAACTTTTAAAATTGTCCTTTATGGTAACATTGTAACAATGTCTTTAATTATGACTTCTTAGTATGCTATGACTACCTCTGTTACCCTTATTATATCTTGTATTTATGTTTATTGTACTCTTATTAACTGATCTTCTTGAGGGCTAGCTAGTCAGTTCATTATCACTGTATCCCCAGCAGTTAGCAAGTGTCAATGTATATTTACAGGCACTTAATAAATATTTGCTGAATGAATAGCTATAGAAAATTTATTATCTGTAGTGATTGTAGTAAAAGTTTAAAACTGTTTTCATTGCTATCTATTGTCATAAAAAGTTCTGCCACCAAGTAATTTTTTTAAAAAGTGAAACCAAAACTCTTTTGGTCTTTTGTTAACTTTTATAATAATCACGATATGCAATTTAGTTGCAAATAAGAGCTCCTTCCCACTACAGAGCCTCCCAAATGAATATAACTGTGCAAATAGAGCAGCTAAATAAGAAAATTCAAATTCTAGGTAATATATACATGATAAGACATCCCTTCCCCAAACAATGGTATTTATTTTTAAATTGAATATATGTGCACCTGTATAAATGGACATTATACTAACAAAAATCAGTATTATGTTTCTCAAATAATTCTAAATATTTCATAAGCAAACTCTGCATAGTTAGCATTAAAAAAAACCTATATGAAACAGAGAAATGTCAAGTGTTATCCTAAGAATACTTAGAAAGTTTCTGATATCCTAGCAATACTTTAAGAAAAATTTCAGACCTTAACTTAAACAGGAACTTAACAATCAGAGATAACCTATTTTGTAAGTAAATTACATTTCTTGCCTACTGGTTTTGAAACTTCAACATGCATCAGAAACACTTGGAGAGCTAGTTAAAAAACAATCACTGGAGCATACTCTCAGAGTTTCTGATCCAGTAGGTCTGGGATGGAAGCCTAAGAAATAGCATTTTAGACAAGTCCTCAGGTGAGGCTAATGCTTTTGGTACAGGGTTGTATTTTGAGAAACACTGTTCTAATTCTTTATTCATTCAACATACTTTGGGTGCCTACTATGTATCAAACTCTACCCTAGGTGCTATGAATAGAGCAAGTCAGACATTTCTACCTTTCATGGTGCTTAATTCTTGTAGAAGAGCAGGAATGTAACTGAAAACCAAATTGCAAAACTACTAGTACAACATGATCCAGTAAAAATAACAATATTTATGAAAGGCACAATACAGAATCTAGTAGCCCATATGAAATATCTTGAGTAGTATCAAAAAGGACCTTGATAAATGGTATTATATAGCTCTATAACTTAAAAGTGTTTATAAAGAAGCACAAATTGCTTCAGTGATATCAATAAGATTTAAAATATTTACATTGCAAGTTTACTAGAAGAAAATCAAAGATGTGAAAATATGTGATGTGAGAATTTATGATATCTCATAGTATTTCTGTTAGTGTATGTTAATCCTTTGGTATTTTTCTACTTTTCCACATACCATTAAGGAATAAATGGTTAACTTTTTCTGCTCAGAAAATTATCTTTAAAATAAAATTCATAAATTATTTTTTAACTGTCCTAAAAATATAATTGCCATTAAGTTGTTTTTCTTTATCAAACTGAAACTGTCTCTACCTAAACACTGTAAAATGGGAGAAAACAGATTACAGCCTAAGTAAGCATGCTACTTCAAATAGGAAGATCCAAATGACATGAAATATCATGAGCACAGTCTTTTGAAAGAAGTATTTTAGAATGATTTCTCATTCTAACATCTTTTCTTTTCTTTATTTAAATTAAATTAACTTTTTGTGGGGGTAACATCTTTACTTTTCAATTCTTAATGTACATGTATATGTTAATGATTCAATGAAGAGTTAATAACATGCTGATCTGGAGTCTTACCTTCCCCAACTTTCTTCAATTCAGAGTTAATAAAGATGTTGCATTTTAAATAAATAAAAAATAAATTACCTTTACTTTTACCAGCCTTTTCACAGTCTTAATTTTTGCCTCACAGAAGGCACCTCGGTACTTGGCACTGACATCAGTTCCCACTGTCAGGTAGGCAGGCTCATCAGCCGCCTGATGAAAGGAACATAAAAAATGTGAATCTCACTATTACTTTTCACGAAATTTAAGTCTCAGTAAAAGGTTCCATATTTAAGTAATAAAATAATTTGCTTAATATATTGGTGAACTGAAAATTACCCTTAACAGAATTTTTCTTAACAACCGGATAACATAAAAGTATTTTAAGTTGCAACTAGAAGTGTCAATAAGAAAATGAAACAATGTTTTTTCTCCACACACAAAATACTTCAACAATTCTACAGTTTAAGAAATGAAAACTTAGGGAAAACAGGAAAAATAAATTCATACAAAAAAGTAAATTCATAAAACTTTGTTATTCATTTATGGCCTCCTGAAATTTTTTTTTTCACTTTAAAATATTGCTATTAAAATTAACATTGATAACGAATAAGTGAATATTAATCTAGGTAAATGAAATTACCTATTTTTGGATACAGGACAGTTGAAGAGAAAAGAAATGAAAAAAGCATTAACAGGAAAAAATCACTGGCAAAAAGTTGCATTTTTAAGAGCTGATGACTGTGGAGATAGGAACTGATGTTTCAAAACTTTTAGCCATACCTAGTTTATCAAACTAATCTTTATATAAAACATACGTGCTTAAGTAATTTACCTCTGGTTAAAGTGGTCATTAGCATGATACATTAAGATGTGAGAATTTTCTTCATACAATTCACTTTTAATGAATGAGTACTACCTCATCTGTCATTTTACCTGTTATTTTTCAAAAGTTAACTATATTCTTACAAACTCAGTTCAGCATTACTAATTGCACTGAGACATTTTTAAAGCATAAAATGATTTTTTTTTAATTTTTCAATAGGTTTTCCCAAGTAACATTAAAGGTTAGATGTGTCACTTGAAAAGGACAAGCATACAAGAGAAAATTTGGGAAAATCGTGTTTGAAAGTTTAATCCACTGAAACTGTAAATGAATCAGGAATAAAGTAGTTTTTAAAATAAGCGCATTTACAAATTGCAAATTGAAAACAGATACTTTTGGTAAATAAATATCCGACCTGAGACATTCATTATCACAGCACTCCGGAGTGCTGTATCATGTTCCTTGCCTTTTAAACATCAAATACAATGTTTGCAATAGCAACTGTCTTCAGAAGAATACTTTTTAAAATACTTACCTAAACAAGTGAACTATAAATTTTAGTTCTCCTTCTGATATTTTAACCTCACAGTCTCACTTTAAAATCACCAGAAGACAGTCTATCTCCCTTAACAATTCATGTACGCTTTCTTAAGAAAATCATATTGAACTAGGGGAAGAAAAAAATTTTTTCAAAAAATCCCCTAAGAAGCAAAGCAGGACAAAAGCTTTACTTCTGCAAAGGTTACTGCCAACACAGGAAGTGTTTAAAAATACTAACCCAATGGACAACAATGGAAAGGCTGCAGCAGCCTTTCCAAAGCGCTAACAGCTTCAGAAAGGAGCCAAACTGACAGCGTTTAGCTACAATAATCGTTTCTCACCCATTCAACACGGTCTTATTTTCAGAAAAACGCTGGTGAGCATGGGAATCAATTCCGAGTGGCCAAAAACCAAAAACTGACATTCCACAGCACCAGCCTCATGACAAGCAGTGTCCTGGGCATGAGGTTCAGAGCAGCGCCGACTCCACTTACCTTCATTTTTACTGGTGATCTGTGGGGTTCCAGCTCAACGAGCTCTCTTCTCTGTCGTTGGAACCATGGGGAGGGAAAGACAAGCACAGAATCAGCCAAGAGAGGGGAGCGACCCGGGCAAAGAAAGTAAACAAACGCCAGTCGGGAGGGGCAGAACCCTCACCCGGGAAGGGATAAGATCCCCTCGGAGGGCAGCCAGCGCTCAGGAGCTCAGGCGGCAGCGAGAACCCCAGGGGCGCCAAAGGGCAGCCCGCTCCGCCCGAGTTCGCCGGCGGCCCACCGCGCCCCCACCTCGTTCGCCACTTGGACCCGAATGCTCAACTCGGAGCCTCAGGACCGATCGCCCCGGGAAAGAGCGGGGCTCCGTCTGCGAGCCCCCGGGTCCCCCCCAGGCGCAGTGGCTAAGCCTCCGCTCGGCCGACCACCCGGGTACCTCGACTTCGGCCCGCGCCCCGCCTCCGCCGCTCGGCCCCCTCGGCCCGCCCCGGGCCCGCGGTGGCGGCAGCGGAGTGTCACGGCGCCATTGCTCTCCTTCCTCCGCTCTGCACCATGTCAGGAAGGAGCAGAGCCGCCTTCACCCGAAGGGGCAGGGGCCGCGGCCTTGAGCCCGGAGGCGCGAGTGAGGGGAGACCCGCGAGCAGGAGGGGGCTGGGAGGGCGGAGAGGAGGAGGGGAGGTGGCCCGGACAGGGTGTGGGAGGGGAGGGGAGCCGCACAGCGGCAGCCACCGCCTCCTCCCCGCGCCCGCCTCAACTTTTTGCACAGCCCAGAGAGGTACCAGTCCCCGGCCCCTCGGGTGCTGCCACCGACTCCACGGAGGAGTGTGCACCGCGGAGTTAGGGGCGGGCGCCCCAAAGCAGCCCGCTCCTCGCCGCGCGGAAGCAAACTTAGCGGCGCGACCAGCCCCACAGCCATTTTCCTGGGGAACCTGGGGAAGCGACCGAGGAGGCGGCTGCGGCGGCGGTTCCTGCAGTTGCAGCCGCTGCTCTAGGACCTGCCCCTTCCCCTGAGCTCGGCGCGCCGCTCGCCTGGCACCCCCATCCCCACCTCCAAGGCTTCCAACTGCAGCGGGACCCCGGGCAGCAGCAGCAGCTGCTACTGCCGCTACGTCCATTCACTATTCTCGACTTTCCTTCTCCCGACTTACCAACTGCGGGTGAAGTGTGCGCTGTCAGCTCCCGAGTCCTCCGCTCCACTGACCCCCGTGGGCCCCCGTCCGGGCAGCACCACTCCCGGTCGCGGCGGCAGTTCCTGCGCCCGGTTCCCCCACTCGCCCGATTTACTGCCACAATCCACCAAATAACAAGCTGTTGAGCAGACTCGCTTCTACACGAACTCCAATTGGCTGCTCATGACGCCGAAGAGCATCGGATTGGAGTTCGTTACCTGCCGTCCTCATTGGATGTAGCGCTGAAACTTCACGGATTGGTGCGAAAAACAGCAGGTAGGACATCTTCCACTTATGATTGGCTACCTCCCAAGGCTAACGTTACTGGAGAAAGAGGTATTGAGTAAGCATGTCCTGAGAAAGGATTGGTAGAGAGGACTCCGGATGTGCTTGACTGAGCACTGATTGGTAAATTGAAGGGTCAGGAAGAGCAGTTCGACCCGAGGATTGGCGGTGGAGTGTCCCATGGAAACCGAACATGGAGTTGCTGCCGGAGCCTACACGGGGGCGGGGCAGGGTCTTTCCAAGGCGCCTGCGCTAAACCGGCTGCTCGGCGCCATTTTGTCTGGGCAGCGGTGGCCACAGCTCTATCGCATTTTATGTTTCTGGCGAGACAAGCGCGGACTCTGCATCCTGTAAATTCATCTTAGTGCGGAACCCATCCACAGTTCCCTCCAGAACAGCACCTGATGAAGGTCGGAAGAATCGCAGACCTGTCATAAAGGTCAGTTGGGAGTTACGGTTGTCCGATTGACTGGAGGATGGCGCAGCTCTAGCTGCACCGACACCGGAAATGAAGGGGCTGTCCGGCAGCCATGGCAAAGTGAGTCCTCTCCGCCGCGGGGTGGGGAGTTAGGGGGCGGGAGGAAAGGGGGTGAGGCTTCCTCTCCCGCCGAGAATGGGAAAGGCGGAGGAGAGGAGCCGGTCTCCTGCTGGGCGTCTTTGGGCGCCTCTCTATAGTGTTTGAGATTTTCCGCATCCCGCTCCTCTCCCCGTAGGTCTTCCTGTGTTTGGGGAGTGTTTTAGGAACTTGTCATATTCCCCAGTCAAATGCCACCGACTGTGGGCACCTCCTTAATTAAGGCGTGGAGAGCAGGTTTGGTGGACAGGTCCAGCGTGGAGAGCAGCGTTTCCGCATGCTCCTGCCGTGACTTTGCTCAGGGTTTCCGAGTGTGCAGGAATTCAGTTTGCTAGCGCGGACGCAGCTACTTTGCCCTTGGTCGGCTGTGCGACACTGCACGAGGCTTTGCCACTTTTGAAAGGACTGAAATCGCTGTAGGTTAAAGAACCTCACCCATAGGACTTCGTTCAGGGCAGCCATTGACCTTGTTCTTTAAGCAGAATCCTGTGTTCTGTTAAGTGAAACAAAAACATGTGAAAGGGGGTGAATGGAGTAGTAATTGGCAAGTGTTAAAGAATGATCGAAAATGTAAATTGTCGTCTACGATTCACTGCGCCGAAAATTTCTCAACAATAAACTGAAGTCGAGTCAATCTTTAATTCGTTAATGATTGTTCATAAATCTGCCTATTAAGACAGTAAAATATAAGTGGTATTTATATTAAGGTACCTGATCAGGGTGGATACTTAAAATTGTTCTCATACTTGCTCTCTTTGAAAGCCTATTGTTGGTGCTTCAGATTAGAAAATGGTTGATTGACTGGCATGATTCAATAACTTACTGTGTGTTGTTTTGTTTTGTTTTTAACAGTTGTGCTGAAGAAAACAGGACATCTCAATGACAAATAGCTGAGGTGAGTTCTGATATCTGTAAAAATCAGAATTGAGGAGAGCAGTTGGAAAAGTTTACTATACCAGTGAAGAAGAGTGATAAAATAGGAAAATGAAAATGGTAGTCAAAAGATGTTTTGTTGAGTCAGGTGTTTAAGTGAGTCGTGTATAGTTAGCTTCCATATATGATAGTTTAGAATGAAATCTGGAATTTAAGACGTCCTTATGAATTTGTTTATAGTCAGGCGTTCCCCATTAAGAGATTTAAGTATTTCATATTTTAATTATGAAATCATATCAACATTTTCACAGTATTTTTCTCTCTCTGTTCAAAGTTTGGCATGTAAGTATAAAACAGTATAATATCGATGAACTTCCCAGGGGATAAGAACCCAAATTCCACTACCCTGTATTTTTACCTCCTTCAAATAATGTTGCAATGAGCATTTAGAAAGTAATAAAAAGCCAAAAGAAAATCTCTGTATTCCCTCCATCAGAAGATAATTACAAGTTATTTTGTACTTCTATATTACACATAGGAGTTTCTATTTTTATTGGCTTCATTTTACAGAATGATTTTTGTTGTGTTCATTTGTTCACTCATGTTTTCTTTATGAAAAATATTGAGGACTTGGAATATCATTTTGGTTATATAGTGAAACGTTTTTCATGACTCACATCGTCCATGGGACATGGATACATGTTTCCATAATGTATATATCTTGATCTTTTAATTTTCTTACAATTGCTATATAAATATATACACTCGTATATGTTTCGTGAAAGATTTTATGTAAGAACTGATATCAGTGGCTAAAATTTATAGGCATCCAGCTCTTTCACATTCCTGATTATTTCTTTAGAATAAAATACCAGGAGTGGAAATAGAGGAACGGCAATTCCTCGTACAATTATCCATCAGAACACTTTTGCTCTTACTGTGTTTATACTTTTTGATTTTTTTAATCCAATTTTCTGGGTTTTCATTGACTTAATTTTTACTTTCTCTCCCAAATCTGTTGAGATAGAATTTCACAGTTTTTGAATCACTCATGTAAAATAAATGGTGGGGGGTTTCGTTGGACCTCAAGAGTGAGTCCTTAAAGCTAACCTATTTTTCCTTCTGTAAAAGCTAGACATTTATAGGTGTAACATTGTGAGACACACAGTAATGTTTAGAAGATAGTAAGAATAAATTAAGTTCCTTCTATGTCAGAGCTAGTTGGATTTAAAGCCACTTTGTTTCCTTGTAACCTTCCTTAAAGATTTCTGTCAAATTGTTTTCTCTTGGTACTTAGTATATCCTCTTAGGATCCTTCATATGCCTGTCTCATCATACGTATTTTGCAGTTCATTTACTCTCCTGAGTTTGAGAATACTTCTAGACATTAGGAATAAGGTTTAAATCACTGTTAATGTCTTCCTAACTAATAGATGATAGATGCTCTGTAAATATTTACTATGTATCTCTCTGCACATTTGTGGTTTTTTTTTTGTTTGTTTGTTTGTTTGTTTGTTTTGAGACTAGGTCTTGCTATTTTTGCCTGTGGAACCGCAGGCTCTCCTTTCCTGGGGTACCACCGACTCAAGCAATCCCCAGCCTCAGCTTCCCAGGTAGCTGGGATTACAGGTGCGTGCCACCACACCCAGCTATTTTTTTTGGAACTAGGTCTCGCTACCTGCCCCAGGCGGGACTCCAACCGCGATCCCTAGCCCCGGCCTCTTCATAGGCTGAAGCTTACAAGCACGAGCCACCGTGCCCGGCCTATCTGCACATTTGTATTATGAAATAAGTTAACTTGTTTTCTTTGAGAGTAATTCTCTTCTAAGAAATTCATGCTTTTCACATATGTTCCCTGAACCTGCACACTTAAATGTTCCAAATACTTAAATTCTGAATATGATGTACAATAGAGACTGTATTTAAGTGATGAAAGCCTAAGTTTCTCAGGTCTTTCCCACTCTTGGGCTTTTCAGTTCCGGGAATTCATGAACAGGGAAGGTCAAACAATCAGGTGACGACCCACTGGCACCAAACCACCACAACAGCTGCCAAGTGGACAGTATAAAAGACTGGGACTCGGGACAGACGGGTTCCAGCCTCCATGTTCTGATGGGACCGTTAAGGCAATGAAACAGGCTGAAGGTGGACCCTAGCTTAAGCTAGTCAATAAAACATTTCTTGCACTTGCATCTTGTGTGAGTGGAGAGTATTTATTCTGAATCACATGATGCAAATATAACATAGGACTCCCCCTTTTGGAATATTATACCTTAAAGGATATTTAATGATATTATACATTAAGGATATATATTTTTAAAGGATACTAAACTTAATGAAAGACAACTGTCTCAGGTATAAATGAAAAAAGAAATGACAGAAATACTTTTCGTAACCTGTTTCAATGATACCAGATTAACAGAATTTATACAGATCAAAATTATCAGATGTTTAATGTTTCCATGAGGAAAAACTATTTGAAAGCAGGATATTTAGTTAGTCAAGTGTTCAAATGAAACTACATAAGTGCCTTCCTGATAGGCTTTTTTAATCTGAAATCTTAGGATATCCCTAAGTATTTGTTTACCCATTCATGTATTCCATTTAACTACAGTAAAATACCTGACATCAAGATCTTATCAGTAAGTGTTTAGAAGGGTTTTTGTTGTTGTTGCTTGTTTTTTTTTAAAGAAATAGAATCTGTGTTTTGAGAGTATGGGCTATAGCATACTCAAAACTAAAAGAAGTCATCTAGGGTAAACTTCATTTTAATAAAAGTAAGCAACATTTTCCAGTTTTCAAAGTCCTAATCTACTATTTGTTGAAAATTCTGGTTCTAGAATGCAGTTCTGTTTAATCTTTTAGTAATCTTGATTATTAAATGATAGCATGTAATCCTTGTATAGTTTATTGATATCTTTTGAGAAATAATAGAATTTGTTCCATTGTACAGTTAAATTTTATTTGTAGAGAATTATAATAGATTATTGTATTGAATGTAGCTGCTTTCCTAGTGATTTTGTTGTTTTTTGAAAATTACGTAATATGGTTATTTGTAAATAGAGCAACCAACCTTTGCAGTTTTGTTTTGTTTTGTTTTTTTGTGGTCTTTGACCCTGTTAGATGTCAGTACTGCTTTTGTGTCTACATGGTATCATAGGTACTATTTTTCTCTCCCACCTATTTTAAACTAGGATGGCAGCATATTTTAAGTGTTGGGTTTAAGCTGCTCCAGGTTACCTAGGGGGATTCCCACATGGCAAGAATCTATGCTTAAGTCACTACTGTTGATAAAAAAGAAAACACAAATGTGTGGGAAATCAACACAGTTATTTCCAAAGATTTGCTCAGTTTATATAACTTCTTTAAAAAAGTCATGACTCACAAGAATAGATTTGTCAGTGTTCCGTATACAATTAGAGCTAATTGATTTTTAAAAGGTTTTTTTCTAATAAAGTTTATTTAGTAGTCATGGAGGAATTTTCAAGGATATTGAGATATAGATAAAATTAGAAGGAAAAAAACATTTTAGTTATATTGACCCATTGTGATCAAGACTGCAGTTGTATAAGAAAGCTATGTTTGGGATGGTGGATAAATCAGTTAGGAGAGGATAAGTAACTGATGATTGCATTGAGAAAATTATATGGGGCCAGTTTGTCACTGGTTTTAGAATTAGCTGCATATAAAATTACATAGGTTATTTTATTTCTATATAGGTTAAGGAACCTCCGAAAGACCTTGTCAACTGAGATATAAGCAGAAAATGAAGATTTGTGTTTACCTTCAAAGTTTACAAATCCAGATGGAACAATGGAACTAAATAGCAACTTCCAAAATTCACTTTTATTCCCACCCTAACATTAGATTTTTTTAGTTTCCTTCTTCCTTTTCTCTCTGCCTTTCTTTAGTCTTCAAGTAATTTTGTGTGTGTATCTTTCTCACTGTAATACGAGTTCAGTGTGACTGCAGTCTTCCTAGTAATTTTAATGTGGGGAAAGTACCAAATAGTCTTTAACGTCATTGTTCTGTCTTTAGCATTTCAGTTTCTAGATTCTTTGATTCTAT
The DNA here is from genome assembly GCA_004024945.1 of Uropsilus gracilis. Classification (NCBI taxonomy): domain Eukaryota; kingdom Metazoa; phylum Chordata; class Mammalia; order Eulipotyphla; family Talpidae; genus Uropsilus; species Uropsilus gracilis. The sequence goes on along the minus strand of PVHY01014759.1, from coordinate 24,752 downwards.
GCTTCATTTATTGTTTGTTTGTATGTATGTACAGTTTGTATTTATGTCTCTAAACTGTCCTTTGAGAATTAATCTAAAAGGTCATAGTATGAACATTTTTATGATTCTTGCAATAGTCTGTGTTGTTTTCCAAAAGGGTTGTAATTTACCCCACCTTCCATGTGAGGTTAGCTACCAGCATTGGGGAGTCTATAACTTTACACTTTTCTTGCTAGTTTAAGTGGTACAAAAATAATACAAAGCTCTGGTTCTTTGTGTCATTTTTTTGTTGTTAGCTAGTGGTTTTTGACCTATTTCTCTAATTTCACTTACTGCCTTTTAGCAATAGATAACAGTCTTTTCAAGACTACTATTCATATATGCATTGAATTTGGTATTTTCTTAATTCCTCAAGTTTATAACATTAAGTATTTTTCTGCAGGTACTTTTCCATATAGACTTCCTTCTAAATATTTTGTTGCTATTGATGAGGGTTCTTGAAACAGACACAGAGGGAAATGATTTTAACAAAATGTATATTGAAAAATTCTTTGGAAACAATGTCCAGTGTGATTGAAGAAATGACAAGGGAGAGAGGGAGGGAGAGAGGGAGAGAGAGAGGGATGGAAGGAGGGGGGGGAATGGAGGGAGAGAGAGAGAGAATCTGGGCATGCAGAAAATGGTGAGAACAAGAAAAGAGTTTACAGCATTTGATTTCTGACTGATAACAGCTGTAAAGAAGAGAGAAAACAAATATTATTTTGAAGAGTAGGTAATAGATAATACTATTAACTTATTTGCAAAGTCAGAAAAAGCCACTGATTTGTAGAGATGGTGAAATCGGTTTGAAGCTTATTAGTTAGAACTTAAAGTGTTCATGAACATCTGTTTTTCCTCTTGTCAAAGTGCCTGTGATTGCTTTAATTGGAACAAGGCAACCAGACGACCTTGGTTGTTTTCTCTATTTCTGACTTTTGATTCCTTTCTCCCATTAGACTTTGGTACATTTATCAGGGCATTCTTATTTTTGCTTTTTAAAGTACAACTTAAATTTTAAAAAGTTAAGGTGATTAACTTTGTGTAAAAAAAGTACAGAGAAACCAGATGATTCTTGAAGTAAATTAGAAGGAAGATTTTTATTACTGAAAAAGAATTGTAATGTACTATATGCATACTTTTAAACTATTCAGATGTGTGGGATGAAATAGTTTTCTCTTTTCTTCAGTGTTCTAAATTTTGTGTATCTTGTTTTAATTTGAGTTTGACAGAATATAGAGAAGTATAGTATGTTTGTGGGAGAAGATTTAGCCAAAATTCTTTATGAATAACTGAAATTGAAATAAAGAAAGTTTGCAAACCAGTTTTATTTCAAAGATGAAATTAAATGATCAATGTAAGGAAGGAAGGATTTTAACAAATTAGAAAACTAGAACATGGAATAAATGACAGGAATAAGGCTGGGCATGGTGGCGCCTGTAAGCGGCAGCCTAGGAAGCGGTGGCGGGGGCCAGAGATCGCAGTTGAGTCTGGCCTGGGGCATGTAGGGAGACCTACTTCCAAAAAAATATAGCTGGGCGTGGTGGTGAGCACCTATAATCTTTGCTACCTGGGAAGCTGAGACTGGGGATTGCATTAGCCTGTGGTACCCTGGGCAACATGAACCTGTGGTTCCACAGGCAAAAATAGTGAGACCTAGTCACAATAAAATAAAATTAAAAATGACAGGTATAACTAGGTTTAAATTGTTCATCTCAGTCAGAAATAATCTCAAAAAAATGTTTGCTTAAATAACCAATTAGGTACTAATCTTAGTAATCTCTTAACCTTTTTTTTTTTTTCCTTGAGACTAGGCCTCGCTGTTTTTGCCCATGGAACCACAGGCTCACATTGCTCGGGGTACCATTGACTCAAGCGATCCCCAGCCTTAGCTTCCCAGGTAACTGGGATTATAGGCACATGCCACCACGCCCAGCTATTTTTTGGGACTAGGTCTCACTGTGTTGTCCGAGTGGAACTCGAACTGCTATCCCTAGCCCCAGCTGCTTCATAGGCTGAAGTTTACAGACACGAGCCACCGTGCCCAGCCCTTTTTCCTTTTTGATTGAACTTTTTGATATTTTTATAATAATTTTTGGGGGGTAGTATAAAAGTTTAAGAAATTTGAGGTACTTTGTGATGATACACATCGATGTGGTCTTAAATTACTTATGTAGTAAAAAGTTTTCCCTAGTCTAACACTAGCTTTAGTTACAAAGATCCGCAGATTTAGGAAAATTAATGTACTCACAACACGCATTAGTTTCTGCATTCTAAGTTTTTAATGAATATGTATGTTTTGATTCTCATTTATTCTTTGCTTTTGATGCCCTCTATTTTTCAAAGATTTTTAGTTCATTTGTGTTATTTACAGGAATGTCCTCCTTGAGAATGACAGTTTTTAAAGTTGTTCAAAACTAGCATAGAAGGTGTTTCTAGCTTTAGAATGTGTTTGTGTGGCCAGAGTTTCTGGGTAGGGGTGGTTTAAGACAAATTCTTATCCTTTTGCTTTATTTATAAAAGGAAAATTATAATAGTATTAATATGCCAAGATTGGGATTAGTTTTAAATGACTTAATGCCTGTAAACTATGACAGGTATTAAATGAGTTAATATTTGCTTAGAATAATTGCTCAAGTATTTAGGAAACACTCAGATGTTAGATGGTGGTGTTAGCTTATATAATACTGTTACATAAGAGAACTTTATATTATTTAGATGCAGAAGGAAAACATCTAGACTCTTTGCTTGCCATTCAAAACTCTCCTGAAGATCATAATCTCTTTACGAACTTAATCCTTGTGTCTTCTTCCCAGCAGGTATTTGCTGCAGTCACACTGCACTGTGGTGGCTACCTGTAGAAGCTTTATGTTTTTCCATTTTTAGAGTTCTAGGCATACTTCAGCCACCATCTGGAATGTTACTCCTGCCACATTTTCAAATACTAATTTTATGTAAAAGCTTTCCTTTGTATTTCTGTAACCATAGGTCATCTGTGGAATTTCATCTATTTCCTTTTATATAAATGATTGCTATCACTTTCTATATTACATTTGACTTTTTATCTACTTAAATTCTTTACTCTAAAGTACATGATCTTTATAGACAGAGAACTGTACTTTATTCACTAGAGAAAGCTATTCTAAGCTAGTTTCTAAGCTAGTTTTGTTTTAGTTACAAAGATAACTTTGTACCTTAATCTCTAGATTATAATTGATCACAAGCTTTGGCACTTATTAATGGAATGAAAGGTATAACAAGCCAAAAGATGACAATTAATGAACAGGTAGATGCCAGTAAAACTGTGCTTTCAGTGTTTGAACATCTTGCCTGATTATTTACTTAAAATAGGATCATTTGAGGTCTTGTGAGTTGGGTGAAATTCAGAACTATGTAGGGAGTAGAGCACTGGGTCACTATGAACAGGTCAAGAATTTTCACTAGATTTTTTTTTTTTAAGGCTTATGTCTAATTAAACACTAAAAGGATAGAATGTTTTTCTGACAGTTACTAATTTTTCACAGATGTACCTGACCACAAATTTTCCTCATCATCAACTGGTCTAAATTTATGAAAGGTTTGTCCAGGACTAAAGACAGTTCTTCTTCTGTTAACAGCATATATAGTTAGCTGACTGTTAATTGAACTCAATCTCATACCATAGAAATATTTTTTTTTTCTATCATAAAACCAGAAGGCCTGTTGTAGACTGAGGATAAAAATTGTTTGATCTTTGACTACTGTAATACTGATAAGTGTCTTGGCCTCTAGAATTAGAAGAAATGGAAAGGGTGGGAAATAACAAGTTAAAATATCAGGCTCGTAGTAAGGTATTCATAGAACTGAAGCAACAGTTTTGTATTCATAGCTCAAAACCTTTCAGGATTATTAAAATAATTCAGTAGGGTATTGAATTGTGTAAATGTCTTTTTTTTTTTTTTTTTTTTTTTTTTTTTT